>NW_019281476.1:7832-22287 GCF_000648695.1 Onthophagus taurus | reverse complement strand
TATAGAAACTTTGGATTTATTTCATATTGTTTTTAAAAAAAATTTTTATATAAGATTCTATTGAAGATGAGGATTGTTTCCTCGAAATCGATTTAGAAGCATAATAAAATAAATAGCAAGAAAGAGGAAAATTTTGTTTTATTTAATTGACTCTATTTGAGGAGTACTATATAAAATCATACCACATTAAAAACCCTGAACATATTTTGAATGAAATTACTGATTTTAACTTTTATAATAGATATTTTACACCTTTCATATAATTTCAAACTCACCGCTCTTGCATTTGGTTTGTCACATCCTGATACCAATTTTTCATTTTCTTAAGTTGTCATATTACTTACTTCCTCTTTTAACTGACCTCAGTCCGTTGTAACCAGTCGATATGTGCACACGACTCAAGTTTTTTGGTAACACTTAACGTTATAATACGCTTTCAATAATATTAATACCCTTTTCTTTTAGATTTTTAACGATAAATTTCCCTTTTTTATAACACGCCTTCAACTTTTACAGTTTTTTACGCCTGCCTTCAGCATTTCAAAATCTTTTTTAACCTATCACCCGACGTTGAAGTTTTTAACCTGACATGGTAAACCCACGCCGTTTTCAAAAATTTCACTTAAATCTTTAATCCAAAATTATATTTTTAATCATCGGTTCGTCGTAGTTTTTGTAAGAGAAGTTTTTCCACATGATCATTTTTTCACGTGTTCATCATTCTTAGTTTTTGACGGTAAGAACTTTTTATAATTTTAATTTTATATCACCAACAAAAAACCCGTCAACTAGTAATAATTATCTTCCATTATTCTAGTCGTACCTGAAGACGCTTTTAGAAAAAGCGAAACATTGTTGTACCGAAATTAGAAAAAAATAATAAATAATCATCGTGGACTTATTCTTTTTTATCCTATTAATACTCACCATGATGAACCTGGAGGCTACAATTGCCAATCTAAATTATATAGTTGATAACAATCTAACCCATTCATTTCGTAATATCTACATTTCTCTACGGATTTTGTTAACAATTTCAGTCTCAGTTGCTACAGCTACTGTAAGTTTTGTTTAAACTTGCTACATGTAAGAAGCAAAATTATATTTACTCTTTGCTTAAATAAGCCTGAAAACATTTGTATCAAATCTTTGATAATTGCCACTTTATATGTAAATCCATCTGATTTCTAATTTATTAATATTTTCTTATCAAGAATTCAAATCGAGGTACTTATTTGGCATAACAATAAACCCGTTTTCTGCACAACATCGAGAATCTCCAAAACGAAAAGGATCGGGCCAACTTCGATGAAGAAGTTGCCCTTGAAATTTTTTTAGTGACGTGATTATATATAACCTAAAGAGATTGAAGATGTTATACATATTGGCAAACGCGATTGTGAAGATGAATTTCTTGTTTGTTGCAATATTTTTATTTACTCCAAATTCAATAGAATCCATGTCGAATAATAGTAAGTACTGTAATAAAAACTAATAATTTATTTTTAATTAACAATTTTATACTTGTAGAAGAAAAACCGAACAAGTGTGATGATTTCAATAACATTAACAATCTCCTTTCTATAATGGACACTAATATAAGAAATTTACAAGAAAAAGTACAAGTTTGTGATACTGTTCAGTCACAGGTTTCATCTTTGCATTCTCAACTATCAATTCTCGATAGAAAATTAGGTATTATAAGCAAGTAATAACTGAGTTAACTAAATAGTTACTGTTTTTATAGCCACAGAAATTTTTATTTTTAGATCTCAAGCTAAAATGAACGATTTAGAAACAAAATTAAATCTAATTCCAACGATGTTTGATGAAATGTCCACGAAAATCATTAATGAATTAAAACATTCCTTTAATGATAAATTTAGCGACAAAAATCAAGGTGAAGTTTTAGAGAAAGTTTTAAGTAAAATAAACCAAATCGAAATTAATGTAGAAGATTTAAAAGTTTCGTGTGATAAATCCGACATCAAAAACGTTCTCAATGAAAACTTTAAATCACAAAATTTAAACATAGAAAATCTAATGGAAAACTGTACTAAGCCCAAAGAAGCCGATAAAATTGCAATCGTATTAATCGAAAACACTCGAGATGAATTAAAAAATTTAGATTACAAACTAAATCGGGTTCCAGTCCATCTCGATGAAATTTTCATAAAGATAAATGTGTTAGAAAAATCAACTAATCAAATTAATAATAAACTAGAAGAAAAACATCAAGATGAACTTTTAGAAAACGTTTTAAGTAAAATAAACAATGTCGAAAATACCACAGAAAATTTAAAAGAAAATTTTAAATCGCAAAATGAAAATATCGAAAAACTGATTAAAAAATGCAACAAACCAGACGAAACGAACACAAACATAATAATCGATGAAGAATCTTTGACTTTATCAAATTCTTTCGATTACACATTTTGCACCTCTGTCAAAAACCAATCTGGTATATTCAAATTTCACACAAATTTAATTAATTTAAAGGAAGAAACGAGAGATTATGGAGTGAGATCGTGCGAACAGGGTTGGATGGTGATCCAAAACAGAAATTTATTCGAATACCAGGAAAATTTCAATAAATCTTGGTACCAATATAAACATGGTTTTGGCGATTTACGGAGAGAATTTTGGTTCGGAAACGATTATCTTCACCGATTATCGAATCAAAACGACCTAATATTACGAATTGAATTGGAAAGTTATGATAACGAAAAAAAATGGGCTGAATATGAATCATTTAAAGTTGCAAGTGAATATGAAAATTATCGATTAACACTCGGACGTTTTAGTGGGTCGCTCTCAAATGATCTCCTCTATCATAATAACATAAAATTTAGTACTTATGATAAAGATAATGATAATAGCCCCTATCTTGCTTGTGCTGTTGGTTATGGAAACGGATGGTGGTTCGATAAGTGTTTCTATGCGAATTTAAACGGATTTCCTTATAAAAACTTTACAAATGATAATACGGGAATTATTTGGTTTTCCTGGTTAAAATATGAACCTTTAAAAGCTGCTAAAATGATGATAAAACCTAAACAACATTTGAAACGATTCCAAGATTTATCCTATAAACGATATAATGAGTTGTAAAAAATAAAAATAATTTGATAATAAATAAAAAATGAATACATGTAATGTAGGATTAGATTGTCAAATTAAAAAACACCTGTTTTAATAGTAACAAACTAAAGTATTTATTAATGTAAAGTGACAAACTATTAAAGATTTAGTCTTTAAACATATTTTACACTCTTTCATTTACAACATTAAATAAAAGTGTCATGGCGCAGAACGGTTCAACATTGTCCGATCTCGCCGGTAAAACTTGCAAAAGATGCAATAAAATTGCTCTGACGGGTCTTAAGTGTATTAATTGCGGTGTAGTGTCGCATCATAGTTGCGTAAAACATTTAAAAACCGTTAAAATAATTAACGAAACAACAATAGCGTGTTGTGACGGTGTAATCGAACCGGTAAAAACTGACGAGGAACTTGAATTATCGTTCGGGAGTGCGGTGGATGTGCATGAGGAAAATAACTTAAAGGACTTAACGCACCTAAAAGAACTTCTGAAACACAAAGATATTATAATAACTGATCTACGTGAATATATTGATTCACTTAAGAAACAGATATCTTTATTAAATATACTCGTAAATAACAAGACGCCGGCTTAGAAAAACCTGTCTCACATTGACAAACAACAACAGGGCGATAACCCCACAGATGTGAATGTGAACGTGCCGTATGATTTAAAAAACAAAAAAACGTCAACAAAGATAGAATCCAACCTTTTGGGAAAGGATTCGATCCAAAGAAGTAAGAAAGGAGGAAAAAATAGTGAAGTGAGGGTAAATAGTTCTAAGAGCGCCAAAACTTCGGATAACGTGAAGCAGGCTTCCGCATCAGAATCCACAGCTTCAGCAACCAGTAATAATCACGGAAAAAAGAAGAATTTTAGTAAACCTAAGAATTCAGCACGCATCACTGGTACTGCCGAGGTAACAGACAACGAAATTATTAAGGCAGCAGAAAAAAAAGCCTGGCTCTATGTAGGAAAGCTAAGCAAGGAAACCACAGCAGAAAAATTACGACAATACCTCACGGCCCGAGTTCCACTTGAATCTGTTATAATTGACGAAATTCCGAAAGGCAACGGAAACGAAAGTCTGGCAAAGTCCTTTAAAGTAGGTTTTGACTTTCACCTACTTGACGATCTTACAAAACACGATCTCTGGCCGAAAGGTGTAGTAGTCAAACCCTTTCGTTTTTTTCGAGGGCAACGAAAGAACCAATAAACACTGGTTAGTAGTCATGAATATCAATACTCAATCATTAAATAATAAAATTGATGCGTTTGAAACAGTGCTAAATGAGCACAAAGTAGATGTAGCGTGTGTCACCGAGCACTGGTTACATGCAGAAAAGGTTATCGCCACAAATACTCATAAATGGGCTTCACTGTACTGTAGAACACACAAAAGAGGCGGGGGCGTGGGTATTCTGCTGAGAACCGGTATAAAATACAAGGAACTGAGGTATGTTAAAGATAAAAGTATTGAACAGCACATTGAGGCGTCAGCAGTTGAATTAACAGGCAGGAAGATGATAATCCTGTCCATCTATAGGTCTCCTGACGGCGACATAAATACCTATCTAAGTGCCTTAAACGAGATCCTAACTCACATTGATGAAAATTATCCAAACTATAAACTTATAGTATCAGGAGACTTCAATATCAATTTTCTGCATGAAAGTGTCAATAAAGCCGACCTATTAGAATTGATGAGGGAATTTGGACTGCAACAAACGTTTGACTCACCCTCTAGAGTGAATAGAAAAACTAGTAGTTGTATTGATAATATATTTTGTAACCTAAATAACAATTGTCTAAGAAACACCACGATGCAGCTTCACATCGGTGACCACTACGGACAAATACTGATGATAACCAACAAAGATCTAAAAAAGGAAAAAACACAAAAAATTAAAAAAAGAATTTATAACGATAAGAACACTCACTTTTTTAAAATCGCTCTTTCCACAGTGGATTGGCAGCCTCTCCAAAAATCCGAGAACGCAGGTGAGTTGTATGATGTTTTTCATAATATATTCTGTGCAGTCTTCGATGATTGTTTCCCGTTTGCCTATAAGAAAAAACGGAATACTAAATTTAAAACAATTTATATGTCTAAGGAGACTAGAAATCAAAGGGACACACTAGATCTTTTGGGGTGGCTGGCCTCTGTAACTAGGTCCAGAGAATCCTACGACAAATATGCTCAATGTAAACAAAAGTACTTTGATCTCTTAGAGAGCGAAAAGAAAAAACATTACACGAGAAACATTTTAACGGCCGATAATAAACAAAAAAAGATGTGGGAGGTTATTAATAAGGAACGATCCTATCATCATGCACAAAAAGAAGTAGGAACGAATTTAACTGCACAAAACTTTAGTAACTACTACGCTGAAGAAGTTGAAAAACTGGTAAAGGGTTTGAATCCGACAACGACGAGTTCCAACGTTTACGTAAAGAATACAGCAAGAATTTTTTCAAAAAGTCTTTACTTTAGTCCCTGTACCAAAGACGAGATAACAAATATAATTAATCATTTAAAAACCAAAAAGAGCGAAGATGTCTATGGACATTCAACAGCTGTTGTAAAGAAAGTTGCGAATGAAATCTCTGAACCGCTTTGTATGGTTTTAAACAAATGTATTGAAGAGGGAGTTTTTCCCGAAAGGATGAAACAGGCCAGGATCGTTCCAATTTACAAAAAAGGAGATGACAACGATTGCTCAAATTACAGACCGATTGCCCTCCTTCCAGTGTTTTCGAAAATCTTCGAAGAAGTAATAAAACGCCGACTAATCAGCTACTTACAAAAAAATAAAATATTTGACGACAGCCAACATGGTTACAGGACCGGAAGATCGACGATCACAGCTGTTACCCGAATGATACGCGATGTCACGGAAGCTCATGACAATCGAGAAAGCGTGGAAATGACCTGTTGCGACCTCACCAAAGCTTTTGATACGGTGGACCATAATCTATTACTGGATAAGCTCGCCTTTTACGGCGTACGGGGATCAACACTAAGTCTAATGAAATCGTATCTGAGTAACAGAACACAATATGTCGCTTGGAATGGTTCAATATCCGATGTGAAAAACAATAGATACGGTGTACCCCAAGGATCAATCCTGGGACCGATCTTATTTATACTGTATATGAACGATCTTCCTCGAAACATAAAAAACTCAGAAACGTATCTATATGCGGATGATACGTCGTTCGTAGTAAAAGGGAAAACGAGAGAAGAAACACAATTGAGAACTAACGATGTCTTAGAAGACGCGTCTGATTGGTTGCGAGCGAACAAGCTCATCCTCAATGAACAAAAGAATCAAAAAATTAACTTTCTCACGAAAGGAAACTATAACGTGGTGAACTTTCTTGGCTTGAAGTTGAACAATCGTCTCACCTGGGATGACCATGTGAGTGCCCTTTGTAGAAGACTCACGAGTGCAGTTTTTATGGTGCGAAGATTGGTGAAGTGTACCGAACCTGAAGTAGTAAGAACAGCATATTTCTCTTGTTTTCATGCAGTGGCCTCATATGGCATCTCCATTTGGGGTTCGGGTCCGGGAATCTACAGGGTGTTTAAGCAACAAAAGAGTTGTATCCGCGCTTTGTGTAATCTAAAAAATTTAGAATCATGTAAAGAACATTTTAAAAAAATTGATATACTTACCGTGCCCTGCATGTACATACTTACCTGTGTTAACCATGTACATAATAATACACATCTCTATGACATAAACTCCGTACATCACGAATATAATACGCGACAAAAAGACTCTATAAGGGTTCCGTATCACCGTCTTAAGATGACCCAGCAAGGTGTAGACTACCAGGGTACAAAACTTTATAACAAACTACCGGATTGCATAAAGAACATGAACACCGCGCGTTTTAAAAATCGTGTTAAACATTTTTTGGTGTCTGAGGCCTTTTACTCGGTAGAAGAATTCCTAAGTAATGTCCACCGTATGACCGAACTGTAGTAGTTAAGTTACTGTTTTAGATACTCATTGTTGAAGTATACATATATATTTTGTATGACGTCTGTCCAAAAACTTTTTTTTTGACATATAAATAAACATTAAAACATTAAAACTGTATTAGTCATTTATTTTATCAGAAAATAGTTCAATTGCTCTTCATTCCGACTCGGATGATGACCAAACATCATTATTTTGTGGATATGGCTTCAAATGATCTGCTGATGCTGTAGTACATCTCGGACCTTCTCCTTCAATTTTCTCTAATTGATAACGATCATTAAACATCCTTTTAATTACTGTATAAGGTCCTAAAAACTTTATTCTCAACTTAAGTGCACTTCCAAACTGTGTTCGTTTAACTGCAACCCAATCACCAACTTCATAAACTCTTGCTTTCTTTCTTCTTTTATTGTAATTTCTTTTATTTTCTTCTTGAATTCGTGCTACTTGTTTTCCAGCATCATCTCGTACTTGAGATCGTTCTTCATCTAGTCTTTGTATCAAATCTTTTTCTAGTAATTCTTGTAATTTTAGATCTTCAGAATAACGCATATCGATTCCAGTTAAAACTTTAAATGGGGAGACGGCTATACTTCTATAGTTAGTTCTGTTAAGAATCTGTTGTAATCTTTCCACATACTTAAACCATTTTCCGGTTCTTCTACTGATAAAGCACTTAGACATGATATTATGGTTCTGTTTAACCTTTCGATTTGTCCGTTTCCTCTGTGTACTCCGGTAGTTGATCAGTATATGATCAATATTCTCTTTTGAACAATAATTTTGGAATTCATTAGATACGAATGCACCTCCTCTATCGGAAATTATTCTTCTAGGATTGCCAAAAATTTTCTGTTGACTATCTAGTTTTCCTATCACTTCTTTACTGTTCACTGTTTTGGTTGGATATAACCAAGGAAATTTACTAAAAGCATCTATTACAGGAAAAATGTACTTATAGTTCTTGTTGGTAGAAGGTAAAGGACCAAGGTGATCAATATGATAAGTATCTAGCGGCGTAGATCCTTTTTCGATTGAATTTAGAAAACCTTCAGGATTACCTGTCTTTCTCTTCACCATAATACACGTTATACAATTTTTAAGATAATTCTCTATTTTCATTCTGAGTTTTGATATCCAAAATTCTTGCTTAAGGATGTCCATCATTTTCTTTAAACCTAAGTGTCCATTGTCGTCGTGACATTTCTTGATGATCTCGTACTGTAGGGTTTTTGGTACCACCAGTAATTGTTGACCATTTTCATACTTATACAACACATTATCTTCAATAGCATAGTCCTCGTATGGACCATTTTCAAGTAAACCGAATATTAGTTTCAGCGTATTGTCTGACCTTTGAGCATTTTCGATTCGATCTCTTGTACCTTTGATGTAGCTTAACATCACTGGGTAACGACTGAGAGCATCAACATGCTTCATACGTTAAAAGTCCCCATCTTGCAACTCTAGTACATAGCTCTTTTTTCTCTAATGTTTTAGTAAATGCTAAACAATCTGTAACAATTTCAAAGTTAATGCCTAACAAATAAACTCTAAACTTTTTGACGCCTTCAATAATAGCTAGTACTTCCAACTCGTAACTGGAATACTTTTGTTGAGCAGGAGTTGTCTTCCGACTCACATAATACACAGGATGTAACTTTTGATCATGTTCGCTTTCTTGCATCAGTATTGCACCAAATCCAAACTTAGAAGCATCACAATGTAATTCAGTTTTAGCATCATTTTGGTAAATTTTAAGGACAGGACGGTTTGATAAGATGCTCTTTAATCTTTCAAAGGCTTCTCTCTGAATTTTTCCAAAACAGAACAACTGATTCTCTTTCATCAAATCACTTAACGGTTTAGCTATCAGCGAATAGTTCTTGACGAATTTTCGGAAATAACCAGCAAGGCCCAAAAATGATTGGATCTGCTTCAGATTTCTAGGATCTGGAAATTTGGTTACAGCTTCTATTTTTCTCGGAGATGGTCGAATACTTCCATTAATTATTTCGTAACCCAAATACTCTATTTCTGACTTCAAGAATTGGCATTTTTTCCAATTAATCTCTAATCCGTGATCTTCAGCAACTTTTAATACATTTTTTAATCTTTCCAAAGACTGCATCTCGTTTTCAGCTAAAATGATAATGTCATCCATGTATGTCAAAATCATTCCATCCCTTATCAAATCTTTGAAGGTATTGTTAATAAACCTTTGGAATATGGCCGGTGAATTGCAAAGCCCAAATGATGTTCGAAGAAATTGATATTGACCACCAGGTGTTACAAAGTATGTAAATTTTCTACTTCCTTCTTCAACGGGGACATGGAAAAAACCATTCTTCAAATCTAGCGTACTGAATATCTTTGATTAAGATATCTTCGTCTAGTTGATCTTCAATAACAAGGAGTGGGTAATTATCTTTCACGATAATCTTATTAATATTTCGATAATCTACACATATGCGTGTATCTTCATTTTTCTTTTTGACTAAAACAATCGGACTTGAATATTCAGAACAGCTGTGTTCGATGATTTCTTCATCCAGCTATCTATCAATTTGTTCATTCACTTCATCCATTTCTGCCTGCGATAAACGCCGAGGTCTATGGGAAATCGGAATGTCTTCCTTTAAAACAATTTTTGTTTGCATTGGAGTTGCAACACGTTCTTCTGGTCGATAGTTGTTGATCAATTCTCTAACCTCTTCTCTTAACTTGGTATCTTTTATCTCACAATCAGTTAAATTGTCAATCGTGTCGTCATCAAGAGCAATTTGCATCATTTCAAATTTTTCCTGTATCTTCGTAAAATGGATTCCAGAATGGTTAATCAATACTTCTGCCTGTGAGAGTAAATCATCACCCAAAAGTAACTTGCAACTCATAACGTTTTCATGTACAATGTGTATTGTAGTGTAATACACATCGCCATCTATAATAATATTACACACAAACTGACCCAAAGTCTTAATGTTGTTCTTTCCAATTCCAGTAAGTGTTATAAACTTTTCTTCAAATCGTGATATGTTCAATCGTAAGTAATCGTTGATGTAAATAAGTTTGACTGCGCTTGCAGTATCAATCAAGGCAGTCATCGGTCTTTCTTCTAATATCACTTCTTTATAGTTCTTTCCTGTTTCATTTTCGGTATAATTTGCTTCGAATCTCTTTTCCTTACTGCATTCTCTCGCTTTATGCCCATCAAATGTTTGGGCTTTGATTTTCCATTCTTCTTCGGTCCTGGGAAACTGAAATAAAAAATCATTATAAATATAAATTATTTTTAACAATCATAGTTAATTATTGTATAATTTATTTGAATATAATTAATTGTTTTCTTTCAGGATGAATCTAACTATACTCCCGTACTATCCCCGGTATCTCCTTTTGAAAAGAACGTATGCACAGATCGGGCGCTGTCAGCATGTTCCAATACTCCTTCAGTACGTTCTTCCGTTAGTAGCACAAGAAAGCGTAACATAACGGACAGAGCCGACGAAATTTTGGAGAAAGTGCGTGCAAAGCTGGATATGAATATTAAAGAAGACAACTTTGACGTGATAGGAAAAAATATTGACAACAAATTGAGACAGTTTTAACCCGTGATACTACTTTAATGGCGGAAAAAATTATTTCTGACATTCTCTTTGAAGCTGCATTTGGAAACATTGCGAGAAATACAAAAATGTCTTTAACAAAAAATCAGCAACAGTTTTCTACAAATCCTTCTATTAACTCAGCCCACTATTATCAGAATCAGCAATCTGTTGGTACGAGCTCTCATGAGGATTTAGATAACGGAAGAGACTACGGAAATACATATAATCAAATACTTGTTTCTCAACAAAGACATGGAAATGCGAGATATTTTTTGGAAACTTTTTCATCCGATGTTACTGATTCGTAAATAAAGATTCTACTATTCATTATATTTCTTTCAGTATTGTATTTTTTGTTTTGTCGGCCGTTAAAAAAAATGAATAATTTATTCTTACCTTTAAGTAATTATGTTTTAAAACAGAGTATATGGCACTGCACGTTTCTGGTATAATCTGCCCAAGAGCTTGAGGTGATATAACAGTTGAAAATTTTAGGTCTTCGTAACTCCTTCCGGTGGCAAGAAATCTTAGTGTAGCGGTAAGACGCTCATGTGATGAAATACTTTGTCTCATAAACGTATCTTGCTTTTGTATTAATGGTGTTACCAAAGTGAGCAGCTCTAAATACGTTTCTTCGTCCATTCGCAGATAATTAAACCAATCTCCTGGTTCTAGTCTTTACTCGTACCCGCTCTTCTTCATACTGCCCCAGTCTCTCTCTACTGTTCTTCCTCTGAATTGTCCTCTCTCTCAATCCCACATAAATAGTTATTTAGATACTATTAACTATATTGTTAACGCGAAACGATAAATTAAAAGTTAAGTTTGTTTATGTTTTATTTGTGATTTCAGTAGTATTTCGGCTGCAGAAGATTTTTATTCAACATCAACGGAGCCGGCGGCGAGAGGGACGTATTTATCGGTTTCCAATGATCCTGGTACGTGGTCAAGTCCATTAAAAGCGACACAAATAAGGGACTCACTAGAGAATGGTCCGGAACTGTATCAAAATCTAGGTAATTGTAATTATCCAAAAGATAAAAGTGGACGTAAATTTTCGGATCTGTACTTTTTTTTTGGATTTTGGGCATATATCAAGATTAGGAGTCTCTCTTAAAAATCGATGATTTTTTTTTAATCGATAGGAAATGAGTCAAAAGAGGCGTTAATGATAAAAGAAAAGTGCGGAAAAGTGTAGTACTTACCGAAAAATCACTTTAAAGTTGCGAATTGACGTTTCTTTTTGGAAGTTCAAAGCAATGTTAAAAATGCATTTTCGTATTAAATCCTAACCTGAAATTGTTTAATTTATACCCACGCACAAAATAAAAAGTTATTTTCACTAAACTTATTGAGATTACAACATATTTTCGGATGAAAACCTTATTTCTTAGGCTATCAATGCATAACGACAACTACCTGTCGTTAGATAGAATTGTTTCTACCAAATGTGTGTTAATAGACTTTGTGTTAATAGATTGTGTATCAATTGATCTGTCAAACGACTGAAATATCTTTATATTGTAAATATAAATGATAAATAAGTATAATAGCTTATTTAATAGTACCTTACTTAAGTTAAAATAGTTAATTAATTAAAAATTAATATTAAAAAAGACGTGTACATGGTTACAAAATAACAATAAAAAAATAACCAGTGTGACGATGGCAACAAACTGTGTATTTAACCAAATGACAATTACAACTAACAACACAAGTAATGTTAACCATGACATGTATTTTCGTATTAAATCCTAACCTCAAATTGTTTAATTTATACCCACGCACAAAATAAAAAGTTATTTTCACTTAACTTGTTGAGATTACAACATAACTATTCATAATGACACCTATGTGAAGTTAGCCCCCAATTAGATAGGATTTTACATGTATAGTATTTTGATTATAACATGAGAACCAGTGAACCGATTTCGATAAACAATGTCTCATTCGAAAGCTTAATCTTTGGTCAATACGACAGTGGAAATGCCCGATTCGAAATCTCTTTCGAATTTCGTTCAAACGCCAAAATAATGCGAACATACACGAAAATTACACAAAATTGGCCTTCTTTAAATAGTGATAACTCGTAAACGAAGTATCCGTTAATCAAGATCTATACGTCACTCGATTCGTCATAGTGTCTTCTATTGAAATTACAAGATGCCCGATTTCAATTCTCTCCCGTTAACTTTATACAGCCCTCGGAATGACACCGTCTTCGGCTCGTTGTTTATGCACGTGTGAACGNTTTCTTGAGCATTTCAAATATTTTTTTTTCGAAATATAACGAAAAAATACACCGAACTTTACCCAATCGTGTTAGTTATAAAACTGAGTAATATTCAAAACGCAAAAATGGTGCACATGTGAACTGAAGTGGTTTAACATGGTGTGCCGCCTATACGACGACATACGAGTGCAAAGCTTAAACGTATTGTGGCGATTATACGGCGGCATACGAACGCAACGGTAAAACGCATCTTGCCGCTCCTACGGCGACATACGAGTGCAAAGGGTTAAACTAAGGGCCGATCTTACAAAACAGTTTATACCGCTCCGTATACCAAGAATAACTAAATGTTGGTGTAAATATTACGGTTAAAGACGTAAACTAGGACAATAACGTTAAAAACCGAATAATAATGTTAACGTCCGATAATTTCGGTCAGTAACGACATTAGCCGGTTGTTTGCGACAATGGCCAGGTATACTGGTCAATGTTGATAATTACAAGATGGGCCGGCTGTTATCGTCACTACCCGGAACTACTCGGGCCTGGCTGCGTTGCCAGCAGTTTGCGGAATGTTTACGTGTTCGGACGTGTTGACAGACGCAGTGGGCAGTGGATGTGTGGATTACAGTGTGTGAAAAGACCGCAGTGAGTGAAACTGTTTCTTGCACCAAGTGATTGCTTTAAATAGACATCTCAACGTCGTCGTAGTTGGCTGTTACTATTTTTTTTTCGAAATATGGATGTCGTTGACATGCGCAAAAGATTTGAAGACGCTCTGTTGTTTATTATAAGCGGTAAACGTGATGATACAAAGCCTTTTTAAACCTGACCGAATATAACAACCGTATAGCAGCGGTTAAAAAATCTAAAACGATACTCACCACGCCTGGATCAAAGAAAACAGTGAAAGAATATAGGATGGTACGAAAATATGACACACTGATGACACAGGGGAACAAAACAATTTTTTTTTTCTGCGGCCTAATTTTATGGAGCCAATTTAAATGCACATCATTATGAAGTTCTTATGCTATAAATTAGATTGTTTGAATTGACTCTAGTTTTCGTGATAAACCGATCTATATAAAATGAAAAGACAGCTTTACATAATTTACCATAAATCGACAATTAGTTGTCTGATTGGGAAAAATATAATATCAAGCTCACCCTAAGATGGCCATTGACGTATAGGACTACAGCCTTCACATTCACTTTCACTATTTTTTTCGTTTTTAATACTATCTAACATTTCATAAAATTACAAGTAAACACCTATATTGGTAAATCTTTACTAAGCAACATTGGTGGTATAGCAGAGTGTTACACATCTGGGATCGCATACGCGTTTTTTATTTATTGCTCTTTTCCTCGTCAACTTGTTTTCATTGTATAAATTGTGGAACTGGTATTTTTATTAAAATAACAAAACCCTCGAAATATCAAATAGCCTTAAAATTTTAACATTGTCTTTTTTGATCACTATTCGGTGTAGTTTACTCATTCTTGTGTCATTTTT
>NW_019281475.1:9349-22352 GCF_000648695.1 Onthophagus taurus | reverse complement strand
GAAACTTTCTTCTTTAAAATGATATATGATATATATGTAGTTGGGTTATAAAAATTTTGACATAAAAGCATTTGAAATTTTGTTCGGATTTCATCTTAATAGTAAAAACGTCAACATGCATGTTGCAACTCAAAAAACAGTGGAAGGGTTATTTATGAAAAGTAAAAAAAGGTTTTGATGTTAAATTAAAGCTGAAACTTTCTTCTTTAAAATGATATATGATATATATGTAGCTGGGTTATAAAAATTTTGAGATAAAAACATTTTAAATTTTGTTCCGATTTTATTTTAATAGTAAAAACGTTAAAATACACGTTGCAACTTAAAAAGCTATAGAAGCGTTATTTATGAAAATTAAGAAAAGATTTTGATGTTAAATTAAAGCTGAAACTTTCCTCTTTAAAATGATATATGATACATATGTAGTTGTGTTATAAAAATTTTGAGATAAAAACATTTCAAATTTTGTTCCGATTTCATCTTAATAGTTAGAACGTCAAAATGCACGTTACAACTTAACAAACAGTGGAAGGGTTATTTATGAAAATTAAAAAAAGATTTTGATGTTAAATTAAAGCTGAAACTTTCCTCTTTAAAATGATGTATGATATATATGTAGCTGGGTTCTAAAAATTTTGAGAAAAAACATTTCAAATTTTGTTCCGATTTCATCTTAATAGTAAAAACGTCAAAATGCACGTTACAACTTAACAAACTGTGGAAGGGTTATTTATGAAAAGTAAAAAAAGGTTTCGATGTTAAATTAAAGCTAAAAGTTTCCTCTTTAAAATGATGTATGATACATATGCAGCTAGGTTATAAAAATTTAGAGATAAAAACATTTGAAATGTTGTTCCGATTTCATCTTAATAGTAAAAACGTCAAAATGCACGTTGTAACTTAGAAAACTGTGGAAGGGTTATTTATAAAAATTAAAAAGGGATTTTGATGTTAAATTAAAGCTGAAACTTTCCTCTTTAAAATGATATATGATATATATGTAGATGGATTATAAAAATTTTGAGATAAAAACATTTGAAATTTTGTTCCGATTTCATCTTAATAGTAAAAACGTCAAAATGCACGTTGCAACTTAGAAAACTGCGGAAGGGTTATTTATGAAAATTAAAAAAAGATTGTAATGTTAGATTAAAGCTGAAACTTTTCTCTTTAAAATGATATATGATATATATGTAGCTGGGTTATAAAAATTTGGAGATAAATACATTTGAAATTTTGTTCCGATTTCATCTTAATAGCAAAACGTCAAAATGCACGTTGCAACTTAAAAAACTGTGAAAAGGTTAACTATGAAAATTAAAAAATGCTTTTGATGTTAAATTAAAGCTGAAACTTTCCTTTTTAAAATGATATATGATACATATGTAGCTGGGTTATAAAAATTTTAAGATAAAAGCATTTGAAATTTTGTTCCGATTTCATCTTAATAGTAAAAACGTCAAAACAACTTAACAAACTGTGAAAGGCTTATTTATGAAAATTAAAAAAAGATTTTGATGTTAGATTAAAGCTGAAACTTTCCTCTTTAAAATGATATATGATATATATTCAGATGGGTTATAAAAATTTTAAGATAAGAACATTTCAAATTTTGTTCCGATTTCATCGTAATAGTAAAAACGTCAAAATGCACGTTGCAAATTAAAATACTGTAGAGAGGTGATCTATGAAAATTAAAAAAAGGTTTTGATGTTAGATTAAAGCTGAAACTTTCCTCTTTAAAATGATATATGATATATATGTAGATGGGTTATAAAAATTTTGAGATAAAAACATTTGAAATGTTATTCCGATTTTATCTTAATGGTAAAAACGTCAAAATGCACGTTGCAACTCAAAAAACGGTGTAAATGTTATTTATGACAACTAAAAAAAGATTTTGATGTTAAATTAAAGCTGAAACTTTCCTCTTTAAAATGATATATGATACATATGCAGCTGCGTTATAAAAATTTTGAGATAAAAGCATTTGAAATTTTGTTCCGATTTCATCTTAATAGTAAAAACGTCAACATGCACGTTGCAACTCAAAAAACAGCGGAAGGGTTATTTATAAAAATTAAAAAGAGATTTTGATGTTAAATTAAAGCTGAAACTTTCCTCTTTAAAATGATATATGATATATATGTAGTTGAGTTATAAAAATTTTTAGATAAAAACATTTGATATTTTGTTCCGATTTCATCTTAATAGTAAAAACGTCAACATGCACGTTGCAACCTAAAAAACTGTGGAAGGGTTGTTTATGAAAATTAAAAAAAGATTTTGATGTTAAATTAAAGCTGAAACTTTCCTCTTTAAAATGATATACGATACATATGTAGCTAGGTTGTAAAAATTTAGAGATAAAAACATTTGAAATTTTGCTCCGATTTCATCTTATCATTAGTAGTAAAAACGTCAAAATGCATGTTGCAACTCAAAAAACAATGGAAGGGTTATTTATGAAAATTAAAAAAAGATTTTGATGTTAAATTAAAGCTGAAACTTTCCTCTCTAAAATGATATATGATATATATGCATCTGGGTTATAAAAATTTAGAGATAAAAACATTTGAAACTTTGTTCCAATTTCATCTTAATAGTAAAAACGTCAAAATGCACGTTGCAACTCAAAAAACAGCTGAAGGGTTATTTATGAAAATTAAAAAGAGATTTTGATGTTAAATTAAAGCTGAAACTTTCTTCTTTAAAATGATATATGATATATATGTAGTTGGGTTATAAAAATTTTGACATAAAAGCATTTGAAATTTTGTTCGGATTTCATCTTAATAGTAAAAACGTCAACATGCATGTTGCAACTCAAAAAACAGTGGAAGGGTTATTTATGAAAAGTAAAAAAAGGTTTTGATGTTAAATTAAAGCTGAAACTTTCTTCTTTAAAATGATATATGATATATATGTAGCTGGGTTATAAAAATTTTGAGATAAAAACATTTTAAATTTTGTTCCGATTTTATTTTAATAGTAAAAACGTTAAAATACACGTTGCAACTTAAAAAGCTATAGAAGCGTTATTTATGAAAATTAAGAAAAGATTTTGATGTTAAATTAAAGCTGAAACTTTCCTCTTTAAAATGATATATGATACATATGTAGTTGTGTTATAAAAATTTTGAGATAAAAACATTTCAAATTTTGTTCCGATTTCATCTTAATAGTTAGAACGTCAAAATGCACGTTACAACTTAACAAACAGTGGAAGGGTTATTTATGAAAATTAAAAAAAGATTTTGATGTTAAATTAAAGCTGAAACTTTCCTCTTTAAAATGATGTATGATATATATGTAGCTGGGTTCTAAAAATTTTGAGAAAAAACATTTCAAATTTTGTTCCGATTTCATCTTAATAGTAAAAACGTCAAAATGCACGTTACAACTTAACAAACTGTGGAAGGGTTATTTATGAAAATTAAAAAAGGATTTTGATGTTAAATTAAAGCTGTCACTTTCCTCTTTAAAATGATATATGATATATATGTAGATGGGTTATAAAAATTTTGAGATAAAAACATTTGAAATTTTGTTCCGATTTCATCTTAATAGTTAAAACGTCAAAATGCAAGTTGCAACTCAAAAAACGGTGTAAATGTTATTTATGAAAACTAAAAAAAGATTTTGATGTTAAATTAAAGCTGAAACTTTCCTCTTTAAAATGATATATGATATATATGTAGATGGATTATAAAAATTTTGAGATAAAAACATTTGAAATTTTGTTCCGATTTCATCTTAATAGTAAAAACGTCAAAATGCACGTTGCAACTTAGAAAACTGCGGAAGGGTTATTTATGAAAATTAAAAAAAGATTGTAATGTTAGATTAAAGCTGAAACTTTTCTCTTTAAAATGATATATGATATATATGTAGCTGGGTTATAAAAATTTGGAGATAAATACATTTGAAATTTTGTTCCGATTTCATCTTAATAGCAAAACGTCAAAATGCACGTTGCAACTTAAAAAACTGTGAAAAGGTTAACTATGAAAATTAAAAAATGCTTTTGATGTTAAATTAAAGCTGAAACTTTCCTTTTTAAAATGATATATGATACATATGTAGCTGGGTTATAAAAATTTTAAGATAAAAGCATTTGAAATTTTGTTCCGATTTCATCTTAATAGTAAAAACGTCAAAACAACTTAACAAACTGTGAAAGGCTTATTTATGAAAATTAAAAAAAGATTTTGATGTTAGATTAAAGCTGAAACTTTCCTCTTTAAAATGATATATGATATATATTCAGATGGGTTATAAAAATTTTAAGATAAAAACATTTCAAATTTTGTTCCGATTTCATCTTATCATTACTAGTAAAAACGTCAAAATGCATGTTGCAACTCAAAAAACCATGGAAGGGTTATTTATGAAAATTAACAAAAGATTTTGATGTTAAATTAAAGCTGAAACTTTCCTCTTTAATATGATATATGATATATATGTAGATGGGTTATAAAAATTTTGAGATAAAAGCATTTGAAATTTTGTTCCGATTTCATCTTAATAGTAAAAACGTCAAAATGCACGTTACAACTTTACAAACTGTGGAAGGGTTATTTATGAAAATTAAAAAAAGATTTTGATGTTAAATTAAAGCTGAAACTTTCCTCTTTAAAATGATATATGATACATGGGTCGTTCTCAGAAGGGCTAAAACAGTGTCCCTCTAATATTAAATCTTATATACTTAGATAATTAGATTCATTCGAGCAAAAAGCTATATGGTGAGGCTCATTAGCATCACTTCATTAAGTTACATTAAAGTAACAAATATTTTATGTACACAAAATTCAAAAATTTTTAAAAGTTGGTTCGCACTTCATTAAATATTCAGGTGTCCCTCTGGTAAAATTGCAACTAAAACTATTTCTAAATCGGAAATAAAATAGTATTATATTGTTTTATTACTGTCTTTTTTATATGGGGTAATTAACAAATCGATTTGAAGATGGTTTGCAATTTCTTATACATTTTGGTGTTAAATTAATCTCGAAAATGTTGCGTCCCTCGTTTTAATCTCAACTCCGTTACCATATCTTGTAATATAAATATTCGTGTCGCCATGGTTACCCGGCTCATTGTTAACACTGCATAGGGAAGTTAATATTAGTATGACACTATAACTGTTAAAAAATATAAAGTTGACACGCTGAATATATTCAAGATTTTGATTGATTTCTACAAATATTTTTCTGGCTATTCGGATTCTCAACTCCGTTACCTGTCGTGAAAGGTAAGGTTTAAGTGATTTCTTACTGTAATTACATTAAGTAAATTACTAAAAAATATACGAACACGGTATGCAACTATCAGCATAAAATCTAATTCAATTTAATTTTGAATATTTTTGAAAGCGCGTTTTCTCAACTCCGTGAATTTCAACTCCGTTACTAATGTTAGGCAGTAGCATTTACAACCACATTTAACAGTTATAACGCATTATGTACTGTAAATATTTTATTTTCAATGTATCCAACATTTAGTTAAGCTAAAGAAAAAGAAAACAGTGCTCAAATGTGATAATTTCCAAATTTATATGCACCATGTTTCTCTATAATTTCGATTTTACGTTTTATTATTCTTTTGTTCCAAAATGTGAAAACTAGAGGTAAGGCCCTAAGTGAGGCTGCGGTTACAACATCAAAGAAAAAGAAAGTATGCAATCAAAAGAAGAGGGATGCTTTGAGAAGACTGAGAGCGCAACGAGAAGAAGATCCTGAGGCTTATGAAATTGCTAAATTGAAGGAAAGAGAGCGGTATCACCGCAGAGTTAATTGCGATAAAATAAAAAAGATATCAATGTTAACAGATCCAGATAAAAGACGTAAAAGGAAAGAATGGAGGGAACATAGTAAAAAACTTACCAAGCAAAAAAGGCAGCTAGAAAAACACCAAGTAGTTACAGAATTGATACAATCTATTCCGAGATACATATATGTTGCACCTCAGGAATATATCCCATCAGTATCGGTGTATAAATGTATTGAAAAAGAATCTGTCTGTTGATGAAATCTTGATCCATATAGATTTTTCTAAAAATTACTCCTGTAAATATACTGAAAAAGTACAATCTGCACACTTTGGCTCTTTAAAGCATCAGATATCTTAGATATAATTGCGGCGTAGTAAAGTCTGTCAAACAACCTTACCACACTTTTCATACCTTAGTTGTATATTAAAAGCATCCACACCAGATTACGACACATTAGTAAAAGTCTTACAAAACTTAATAAAAGGGATCAAGATCTTTCGTATCGATGAAAAACTAATCCCTATTATCGACGAACTGATTCCAGAAAATATTCCTACGTTTAAAGGTACGATGAAAGTAGTCTGGATCAATTAACTGAGGAATAGACATACTTTCAGAGAACTGATATGTCTGTGTTGTGAACCCGGCCAGCTTTGCTCACACTATAACTTAGATCTATGGAGTATAGAACAGCTCTACGTTATAGCGTTATATATACAGATTCATCATCATTCGATGCATGAGTTAAGATGTTAGAAACAAAACTTGGAATTAAATTATTATTTGTTAACTCCGTTACCACTTCTCAACTCCATTACCTTTAAACTTAACATTATTTTCATTATTTAATTATATTCTCAAAGTACAAAACTTTTGTTATACTAATATGTTTTCTTCTATAAATATATATCCTTGAAAACTAATTACACGAATTTTTTTCTTATAAACCTTTTTTCTACCCTTTCTGAGAATGACCCACATATGTTACTTGGTTATAAAAATTTTGGGTTAAAAACATTTCAAATTTTGTTCCGATTTCATCTTAATAGTAAAAACGTCAAAATGCACGTTACAACTTAACAAACTGTGGAAGGGTTATTTATGAAAATTAAAAAAAGATTTTGATGTTAAATTAAAGCTGTCACTTTCCTCTTTAAAATGATATATGATATATATGTAGATGGGTTATAAAAATTTAGAGATAAAAACATTTGAAATGTTGTTCCGATTTCATCTTAATAGTAAAAACGTCAAAATGCACGTTGCAACTTAAAAAACTATGAAAAGGTTAACTATGAAAATTAAAAAATGCTTTTGATGTTACATTAAAGCTGAAACTTTCCTCTTTAAAATGATATATGATACATATGTAGTTGAGTTATAAAAATTTTGGAATAAGAACATTTTAAATTTTGTTCCGATTTCATTTTAATAGTAAAAACGTTAAAATGCACGTTACAACTTAACAAACTGTAGAAGGGTTATTTATGAAAATTAAAAAAAGATTTTGATGTTAAATTAAAGCTGTCACTTTCCTCTTTAAAATGATATATGATATATATGTAGATGGGTTATAAAAATTTTGAGATAAAAGCATTTGAAATTTTGTTCCGATTTCATCTTAATAGTTAAAACGTCAAAATGCAAGTTGCAACTCAAAAAACGGTGTAAATGTTATTTATGAAAACTAAAAAAAGATTTTGATGTTAAATTAAAGCTGAAACTTTCCTCTTTAAAATGATGTATGATACATATGTAGCTGGGTCATAAAAATTTTGAGATAAAAACATTTCAAATTTTGTTCCGATTTCATCTTAATAGTAAAAACGTCAAAATGCACGTTACAACTTAACAAGCAGTGGAAGGGTTATTTATGAAAATTAAAAAAGGATTTTGATGTTAAATTAAAGCTGTCACTTTCCTCTTTAAAATGATATATGATATATATGTAGATGGGTTATAAAAATTTTGAGATAAAAACATTTGAAATGTTGTTCCGATTTCATCTTAATAGTAAAAACGTCAAAATGCACGTTACAACTTAACAAACTGTGGAAGGGTTATTTATGAAAATTAAAAAAAGATTTTGATGTTAAATTAAAGCTGTCACTTTCCTCTTTAAAATGATATATGATATACATATATCCATCACTACTCTGTCAATAGCCCCAAAAGTCTTTGAACGCCTTATCTATGATTTGCCTGAAAAACATGGCTTTTATCGGGGCAGGTTAGTAGAATCAAACTTAATTTCATTTTTTAATTTTTTATTAAATACCCTTGATAACAATTAGTGATGGGCATAATCGAATGACCATAATCGATTAACCGATTATACACGATCATTCGAGATATCGATTATTCTAAAAAATAATCGATTATAATAAAATAATCGAATAAAATAATCGATTATTTTTTCATTCGATTATATTTCTATTCGATTATTTTTTTATTCGATGTTGAAAGTTAAAATAAAATTCTATATAAAATATTGACTGACATACTACTTTAAGGCTGTTTTGGGAATTTACCGACTTCTCTGAATGTCTCATTTTAATATTTAAATTAGCCTCAATAAAATAGAGCCTCAAATGATTAGTAGAATCCACGTTTTATGTTTGTATTCATTACTAGTTGTTTAATATGAAGTAAAAAAAGAATGATGATTTGATTCCCCATGATAATATGGAGGATGGTCAGTCAAAATACATATTTCAAAGAAAATATTTATTGCACTACATATTACTATTTAAAAACATGATTTCGTTGATCATATTGCTGCTTAACCTACTCCTTCTGTCCTTTGTTAACTCGCCTGCTTTTGAGAATACCCTCTCAGATGGCACTGATGTTGCTGGCACGCAGAGGTACTTATTTGCAAGTTTATATAGTTCCGGGAACATCTCCTTCTTGGACTCCCAAAAGTCTAAAGGATTCAGCTTCCTATCTACCAATGGTAGGTCTAGGTACTGCTTTATTTGTGCTTCGGCAGAATGTGTAGGTGTGGACGCGCTGAATTCCTGCTTAGCCTTTATATCAAAATGCTCCCAAAGTAAACTAGCTTGGTTCTCGCTGGAATCTAAAATTTATATTCAAATATGCTCTATTATCGAACTATTGCAATAACAAAAAAAAAAAAAACTTTTAACGAAAATGAGTTAACAGTAATAATTTACCTGCACGCCCCTGAGTACAAGGTATTTCAGAATTTGGAGTTTCTAGATGCTGAGTGATAGTCACAATCAAATCCTCTACTTCTTGTGTAATCCATTTAAGGGCTTGATTACCATTTATTACCTTATCGAAGGCCAATATCTTTAATCTGGGGTCCAATAATGTCGCCTTTGCACAAATTTTTGAAGATTCAACATAACCCAATCTCCTCAATAGGATATCATGAAAATTAGTTTGCAATATCTTTCCCGTGGAAGTTATTGGTTGTGCATTCTTAACAGCGTGTTGGACACCACGAATTAAGGGGATGATAATGGACAACGTTATATATTTTTCTCCCGACAACTCGGAAGTCATAGCTTCAATAGGTTTTAAAATACATATGCAGTCTTTAATTAGTGCCCAGTCTTCCGATGACAAAAGTGAAGGTGATCCGGGAAGATTGGACATTGCTGCTGACAACGGAACTTTTAATTCCTCTAATCTTTGCATCATCGCCAAGCAAGAATTCCATCTTGTTGAAACGTTCTGTTTCACTTTTAGCAGAGGAAGTTTCATTTGATCCTGCATTTTGGCTAGTACACCAGATGCTACAATATTTTTGCATTTCTCGAGCAATTGTTGTAGTTTTGCATGTTTGAGGGCGTCCATGGCACATAGGTTCAGCGTATGTGCTATGCAGGGTTGGTGAGTCTTATTGAGATGAACAGTGATAGCGTTTCTCATATTTGAAGCGTTATCTGTTACAATACAGTGAACTTTTTCAAAGATATCCCAACTTTCAAAAACTTCGCGAAGTGCGCTGGCAACATTTCCTGCTGAATGACGATCAACCAATTGTTTTGTTTCCAGTAGGTAACTGTTCAATTGGCTTCCGTTTATATAATGAGCAGTAACTGCCAAAAATGCTTTCGTAGATGATGATGTCCATATATCNAATGACAAACAAAAAAAAAACTTTTAACGAAAATGAGTTAACAGTAATAATTTACCTGCACGCCCCTGAGTACAAGGTATTTCAGAATTTGGAGTTTCTAGATGCTGAGTGATAGTCACAATCAAATCCTCTACTTCTTGTGTAATCCATTTAAGGGTTTGATTACCATTTATTACCTTATCGAAGGCCAATATCTTTAAGCTGGAGTCTTATATCATGAAAATTAGTTTGCAATATCTTTCCCGTGGAAGTTATTGGTTGTGCATTCTCAACAACCACGAATTAAGGAGATGATAATGGACAACGTTATATATTTTTCTCCCTACAACTCGGAAGTCATAGCTTCAATAGGTTTTAAAATACATATGCAGTCTTTAATTAGTGCCCAGTCTTCCGATGACAAAAGTGAAGGTGATCCGGGAAGATTGGACATTGCTGCTGACAACGGAACTTTTAATTCCTCTAATCTTTGCATCATCGCCAAGCAAGAATTCCATCTTGTTGAAACGTCCTGTTTCACTTTTAGCAGAGGAAGTTTCATTTGATCCTGCATTTTGGCCAGTTCACCAGATGCTACAGTGCTTCTTTTAAAGTGTCCCACAATATTTTTGCATTTCTCGAGCAATTGCTGTAGATCTGTATGTTTGAGGGTGTCCATGGTACATAGGTTCAGCGTATGTGCTATGCAAGGTTGGTGAGTCTTATTGAGATGAACAGTGATAGCGTTTCTCATATTTGAAGCGTTATCTGTTACAATACAGTGAACTTTTTCAAAGATATCCCAACTTTCAAAAACTTCGCGAAGTGCGCTGGCAACATTTCCTGCTGAATGACGATCAACCAATTGTTTTGTTTCCAGTAGGTAACTGTTCAATTGGCTTCTGTTTATATAATGAGCAGTAACTGCCAAAAATGCTTTCGTAGATGATGATGTCCATATATCTGTTGTTATAGACGAATTTGACGACAAATTCAACTCATTTTTTACCTTACTCAACGTCGCTGTATATATATTTGGTATCAGGGAAGTTGTAATTTTTTTTCGACTCGGTAAGTCATAATGCGGATTAAGTTTATTTGTATATTTCATGAACCCCTTATTTTCAACAATGGATAAGGGCTGAAAATCAGAAACTATAATTTCAACTAAACTTTGATCTATTTCGGTTTGCTCATTTTCTGAAATATTGTATGTTTGTGTTTTTCCGTAAAGAGCAAGTTGACGTTTACGTTTGGAAGGCGGTGGGTGTATTATAGAATGTTGTGAGGAAGTTTCAGTTGTAGAAGTTGACGGGAGTGTACCTCGAATTTCTTCTCATGATGTATCTTCAGAAGGTTTAGATTTTTGTAATAATAAGGCTGGGTGCTTTCGTTTTAGGTGTTCACTTAAATTTGTAGTATTGCCAAAGAATTTAAATTCTCGCTTACATTCACTACACATTGAGACATCTCCTCTTCGTACAAAATGATCCCAGACGAAGGATCTCTTTGCAGTTTGTCGCGGCATATCATTAAATCTTAATAAACACAGAACAATACACAAACACTTGACCTGGTTGCGCGAGTTTGTGCTCGAGTGAACGACGAACGTAGTTCCGGTAGGAGTGTGCAACGTGTATATATTTACATCGAGTTTCAAAGAATTCGGTAAATCCCCGAAATAGCCCTCTGGAGTAGTAATACCGTAAATATTTTAGATAGAATTTTATTTCAACTTCTAACACTCTCAAACAAAATGATCTCTATGTTCTCTTTGACTCCAAACTTACCGTTTGCATCCCAAATATAATAAATAAATAAATTAATCTGAATTTAACAAAACAACTTTAGAATAACACCAACATTGATGAAACCAAAGTTTAAACAAGATAAAAATAATATAAACCTATTTATATAATTGATTAAAAAAAAGTCCATGAAATAATATCCTCAATGGAAATAAATTTTAAACTTACCATGTTTACAGAGGAAATTTATATTGACGTGTTTAAATGATTTCTTTATCTGTGGGTTTTATATTTGGTAAACAATAATATTGAACTAAATTTATATTTATTGTTATTGTTTTTGTCTTTACTTAACGATAAATTCCGCAGTAGTTAATAATTTTTGAAATAAATGTTATCAATTAAATTAATATGTTTAATAAAACATCTTATACATTTTATGTTTTATCATTTATGTATACCTACTGTCCTAGCTGGATAAGATCACATTTCCCATTCATTATCTTTATCTTTTTACTTTATAATTTATTATCAAATTTATCATGGATGAATAAGATTTTAAATTCCTTTTCATTTGATGCCAAACTCGACGTATTTATATTAAAAAATGTCAAAGTTATGTTAAAAAAAGGTAATGATAATAATCTTTGATAATAATTACATTTTAAAAATCGAATATCTTGGTAACTAAGCAAGATAAAAAAAAGACGAAGAAGATAATCGCAATAAACATTGGACAATCTATGAAGCACTTACGATGTATACAGAAGAAGATATTTGAAATTATATGTATATTATATTACTGTTATGAATTGTATTGTAAGCACATTTATTACATTATTTATATAAACTGTTTAGACCAGGGCCTAATAAGCTAACGGTCGATAAGCAATAAAGAATTAGTTCTCTCTCTCTCAATAAAAATTGGTACATTCCATTTAAAATAACGAAGTTGGGGTCCATTTCTGGTATAACCGGAATTTGGAGAAAACTGAAAATTTTTTGCGAAACGTGCACCTCGGATAAACGCTATATACAATTTTCAGAAAAATAGTTCCAGTAGTTTATCACATACAGGGTGTATCTGAATGACTGCAACAAACTTTAAGGGGTGATTCTTTAGTGAATTTGAAGGGTACTTTGATATATGAACCATGGGCGACTTCGGCTCCCCTAAGGAGCTACACCCCTTCAAAAATGGCGGAAAATTTTGTTTTAATTTTTTTTTCTCGAAAACCATAAACGCTAGGAAAATGAAATTTGGGGAATATGTTTAACTCATAATAGGGCACGTTTTGACCCTATTTGTACTTTCAACCTACCCTTCTAAACTACTAAACGTAACCACCCCCTTTACTTTTTTGCTAAAATTTTTTGTATGCAGATGAT
>NW_019281474.1:0-86572 GCF_000648695.1 Onthophagus taurus | reverse complement strand
CAAAAAGTTCGAACTTTCAACTTTTAATTTTGACATATTTGTCAACTTCATAAAAAATCCTTTAAAATGAGTCCAAACTCGACATATTTAACTTTAATATTAATGGAAATACAATCACTTCCGGTTTGAAACGTCAACGTCAATTTTTACATATTTGTCATCTTCATCAAAAACCCTTTAAAATGAGTCCAAACATGACGCACTTATCTCAAAAAATAAAAAAGTTTGAATAAAAAACATTAAACCCGAAGTTAGCAACAATGAAGATAGAAATTTAGTTTTTAAATATTAATACCAACCTTAATTTTAGATTTTTTTTAATATATTTTTGTTTTTATGACGAATTTTAAGCCATTTTATAAAAAATTAAGAATATATCAAAATGACATTGACATTTCAAACCGGAAGTTGCTTATATATCGAGTAATATTGGAATTAAACGTATCATGTTTGGGCTGATTTAAAAAGATTTTTTTCACGACGATTACAAATATGTCAAATTTGACGTTGACATTCCTAACCGGAAGTTGACCATAACTTCATTAATATTGAAAATAAATATGCCGTGTTTGTACTTATTTTAAAGGATTTTTAATGAAGATTATAAATATGTAAAAATTGAGGTTGACATTTTAAACCACATAAAGCCTGTGTATTCGAAATATTCGAGCCAAAATGACGGTTTGACAGCTTGCCAGTGCACGTCACCACTTATTTACAAAAAATATTGTCGTCTTTTTGCCTTTGGAGTTGCAAAAAAACAACTTCATGGTGTTCTTTCATGATATATTCTTTATTAAAAACACCTTTAAAATGACTCCAAACATGATGCATTTATATCAAAAAACAAATAAGAGAATAGAAAACATTAACCTTGAATTTTTTTAGTTCTAGGTTCTAGTTTTGCACTATCACTAGAACTAACACAAGACCTAATACTAGAATCATTCAAATATTAGTTCTAGTGACAGTGCTAGGTAGCGTTAGTTAGCATTAGATATTAAAGTTCCTAGATTATCAAAGTACTAATATGTCAAAATTTGACGTTGACATTCCTAATCGGAAGTTGACCATAACTTCATTAATATTGAAAATAAATATGTCGTGTTTGTACTCATTTTAAAGGATTTTTAATGAAGATTACAAATATGTCAAAATTCAGGTTGACATTTTAAACCTTAATTTTATTATTATATTCGTAATATTCATAAAATAATCTTTAAAGTGAGTCCAAACTTGACGCATTTATCTCAAAAAACCAAAAAGTTCGAACTTTCAACTTTTAATTTTGTCATATTTGTCAACTTCATAAAAATCCTTTAAAATGAGTCCAAACTCGACATATTTAACTTTAATATTAATGGAAATACAATCACTTCCGGTTTGAAACGTCAACGTCAATTTTGACATATTTGTCATCTTCATTAAAAAACCTTTAAAATGAGTCCAAAGATGACGCACTTATCTCAAAAAACAAAAAAGTTAGAATAAAAAACATTAAACCCGAAGTTAGCAACAATGAAGATAGCAATTTAATTTTTAAATATTAATACCAACCTTAATTTTTGATTTTTTTTATTATATTTTTGTTTTTGTGACAAATATTAAGACATTTTGTAAAAATTAAGAATATGTCAAAATGACATTGACATTTCAAATCGGAAGTTGCTTATATCTCGAGAAATATTGGAATTAAACGTAAACGTGTCATGTTTGGGCTGATTTAAAAAGATTTTTTCACGACGATTACAAATATGTCAAATTTAACGTTGACATTCCTAACCGGAAGTTGACCATATCTTCATTAATATTGAAGATAAATATGCCGTGTTTGTACTTATTTTAAAGGATTTTTAATGAAGATTATAAATATGTCAAAATTGAGGTTGACATTTTAAACCACATGAAGCCTGTGTATTCGAAATATTCGAGCCAAAATGGCGGTTTGACAGCTTGCCAGTGCACATCACAACTTATTTACAAAAATGTCGTCTTGCTGCCTTTGGAGTTGTAAAAAAAGCAGTAAAAAGGGCTTTCGACTCTTCAAAGTACAACGAGAAAAAAGAAAGAAAGGAAATTTGGCGTAATTTTAACAACAGAACATAGTTTTAAATTTCCCGCTTGACTTTCGAGAGGTATTTTGATGATCTAGGGACTTTATTAGATATCACTGTGTTGCATATTTTTATGTAATCAAAATTAACACTAGACCTAGAACTAGAAACATTCAGGTCTAGCGGCACGTCTTTTAAAACAGCTAAATGCGAATAATTCTAGTTCTAGGTCTTCTGTTAGTTCTAGTGATAGTATAAAAGTAGAACTAACACTAGACCTAGAACTAGAAAGTATCGAGTTTAACTCCACCCAGAATTTACAACCCATTAATCATGCCCAACCCGACATTTGAGAAATTCGCACTGGTTTAAACGTTAATTAACCTAACTCAAAGTGGAATTTCTACACAAAATTCTTAAAGAGGCTGCATCAGACATAGATGTTAGGTTATCTTTAGTTTATAGATGGTAAACAACGACATTTTAGTCGTTGTGTGTCGAAAACCTAAGTATTAACCGTATTTCACCCGAAAATATAACCGTTTTAACCAAATATGCTGTGAAAATACTTATATGGTTTCGATGACGTTACGTTGAAACTTTAAAGTGGTTTTTCGATAAAATTTACACTTTTTCTTATTTGTAACGGCTTACTTAAGTTATTTCCTGTCGATTAAAAAATAATTATTGATTTTTAAGCGACATGATAATTCTTGAATTATACCAAAAGTGAATTTTTTATACCAAAACAATCTTTACACGTTACATGACACTTTTGACAACCATAATCAGTCTTGTAAAACCCGTCGGGACAATCAGGTAAGCACGCCCCGGCTGCAAATTCCCACCCCGCGGGACAAGTAACGCATTGATCACTTCCGGGGCCACTACAGGTTTCACAACTAAGATGGCATCGTGTGCAAACGTCGCGATCGCTGTAATAACCATCGGCACATGCTACCAAACACCGCCCGTTTTGTAATAACAATCCTTTTGTACATTCCGTACAATTGTTTTTAGACCAACATTCCGAGCAGGTGTGAACGCATGGGATGCAATTTTTACTGGTGGGAGTGTCTCGGTAAAAACCTTTGTTGCATTGAGATACGCAATGAGTTCCTTCTAAAAGTAGGGGGTCTACACAGGAAAGGCAAGCATCTTCTGTTGGACCATCGCATGTTTCACACGTTGAGTGACAAGGTTTACAAAATGTTCCATCTTTGTATTCATCTAGAAATGTAGAAATTTTTTTTATTAATTATTTAATTAATTAATTTTTTGTTTATACCAGGATCACATTTTTGACTTTCAATCTCATTCGGCACACATCGTCCTTTACCATTAAGTTCCCACCCTTTCAAACACACCAAACAATTCGTGCGATTACATTCTGTACATCCATTGGGGCATTCAACACATTCTCGTTGAACTGGATCGGAATAATGTTTATCAGGACATTTTTCCTCGCAACTTCCTTTTAACCAGAAACGATCATGCCCACAATTAACGCATTGGGAACTATTTGATCCTGTACACGTTTCACACGTTCTATGACAAGGTGCACACCTACAAGATACATTTAATTATAAGTATTTGAAATAATTTTTTTAATAAGTTACGTATAATCTTCAGTTTCAAAAGTTTTTGGTGGACAGGATGCTAGGCACTTATTTTGGTATAATACTAAGTGGCGTTCGCAACTGAGACAATCATCGGGGCGTTCTTGGCAACTTCTACAATTTGGTTGACATGGAATACATCTTTTATTCCTTACATCTACTTAAAAAAATATATTTGTATTTGTAAATAAAAAACTAAATGATTGTTTACCTTCATAATATCCTTCTGGGCATTGTTGCAAGCAAACATTTAGATCGATAACATGAACATAACCAGGTGAGCATGTTTGGCAATGTTGTTGGGTTGGTCCCGAGCACGTAAAACAAGATTCATGACAAGGTTGGCAAACTCTATCTCGATCTGAATAACTTCTTGGTGGGCAAACACTAACACAAGTTCTAAAAAAAAGAAATTAATATTATTTTATATTTGAAATGTCATTGTCAAAAACAAACTCCAAAACAATACCAACCTAAAAAAAAAATTTTTTAACGCATTTTTTTGAATAAATATTGGTTATAATCTAATTAAAACCTCAAAAATCGTTCAAATAAATGGAGCTTAATGATGATTTTCGTTATTAATAAGTGAATAAGTTAAAAATTATAAAATATTATTAATTAGTTATAGTACGAATTTATAGTAATAGATGGCGGTGCGGGATTTTTATATTTGAGCTGTCATTTTTGAAAATGTCTATAATTATTGCTAAAATATCATTTTAACCATTAAAATATTAAAATCGTTAATGTAAGTGGGGGTTAATGACGATTTTCGTTATTAATAAGTAAAAAAAAATAAAATGTTATTAATTATTAATACTACGAATTTATAGTAATAGATGGCGGTGGGAGATTTTTATATTGGAGCTATCAGTGTTGAAAATGTCTATAATTATTGCTAAACTATTATTTTAACAATTAAAACATCAAAAATCGTTAAAATAAATGGAGCTTAATGATGATTTTCGTTATTAATAAGTGAATAAGTTAAAAAATTATAAAATGTTATTACTTAGTTATAGTACGAATTTATAGTAATAGATGGCGGTGGGCGATTTTTATATTTGAGCTATCAGTATTGAAAATGTGTATAATTATTGCTAAAATATCATTTTAACAATTAAAATCTTAAAAATCATTAATGTAAGTGGAGGTTAATGACGACTTTCGTTATTAATAAGTAATAATTATAAAAAATAAAATGTTATTAATTATTAATAGTACGAATTTATAGTAATAGATGGCGGTGGGGGATTTTTATATGAGCTGTCATTATTAAAAATTTCTAATTATTGCTAAAATATCATTTTAACAATTAAAATCTTAAAAATCGTTAATGTAAGTGGAGGTTAAGGACGACTTTCGTTATAAATAAGTAATTAGTAAAAAAAATAAAATGTTATTAATTATTAATATTACGAATTTATAGTAATAGATGGCGATAGGAGATTTTTATATTTGAAAATGTCAATAACTATTGCTAATATATCATTTTAAGAATTAAAATCTTAAAAATCATTAATGTAAGTGGAGGTTAATGACGATTTTCGTTATTAATAAGTAATAAATAAAGAAACTAAAATGTTATTAATTGTGAATAGTACGAATTTATAGTAATAGATGGCGGTAGGGGATTTTTATATTTGAGCTGTCATTATTGAAAATGTCTAATTATTGCTAAAATATCATTTTAACAATTAAAATCTTAAAAATCGTTAATGTATGTGAAGGTTAAGGACGACTTTTGTTATTAATAAGTAATTAGTAAAAAAAATAAAATGTTATTAATTATTAATATTACGAATTTATAGTAATAGATGGCGATAGGAGATTTTTATATTTGAAAATGTCAATAACTATTGCTAATATATCATTTTAAGAATTAAAATCTTAAAAATCATTAATGTAAGTGGAGGTTAATGACGATTTTCGTTATTAATAAGTAATAAATAAAGAAACTAAAATGTTATTAATTGTGAATAGTACGAATTTATAGTAATAGATGGCGGTGGGGGATTTTTATATGTGCTGTCATTATTAAAAATGTCTAATTATTGCTAAATCATTTTAACAATTAAAATCTTAAAAATCGTTAATGTATGTGAAGGTTAAGGACGACTTTTGTTATGAATAAATAAATAGTAAAAAAAATAAAATGTTATTAATTATTAATATTACGAATTTATAGTAATAGATGGCAATAGGAGATTTTTATATTTGAAAATGTCAACAACTATTGCTAATATATCATTTTAAGAATTAAAATCTTAAAAATCATTAATGTAAGTGGAGGTTAATGACGATTTTCGTTATTAATAAGTAATAAATAAAGAAACTAAAATGTTATTAATTGTGAATAGTACGAATTTATAGTAATAGATGGCGGGGGGGATTTTTATATGAGCTGTCATTATTAAAAATGTCTAATTATTGCTAAAATATCATTTTAACAATTAAAATCTTAAAAATCGTTAATGTAAGTGGAGGTTAAGGACGACTTTCGTTATTAATAAGTAATTAGTAAAAAAAATAAAATGTTATTAATTATTAATATTACGAATTTATAGTAATAGATGGCGATAGGAGATTTTTATATTTGAAAATGTCAATAACTATTGCTAATATATCATTTTAAGAATTAAAATCTTAAAAATCATTAATGTAAGTGGAGGTTAATGACGATTTTCGTTATTAATAAGTAATAAATAAAGAAACTAAAATGTTATTAATTGTGAATAGTACGAATTTATAGTAATAGATGGCGGTAGGGGATTTTTATATTTGAGCTGTCATTATTGAAAATGTCTAATTATTGCTAAAATATCATTTTAACAATTAAAATCTTAAAAATCGTTAATGTATGTGAAGATTAATGACGATTCTTGTTATTAATAAGTAATAAAATAAAATATTATTAATTATTAATAGTACGAATTTATGATAATAGATGGCGCTTGAATGTTTTAAATTAATAATAAACTTACTTATCCATTCGATTATTTCTGCATGCAATACATTTTTCAGCACCTTTTCCGAAACAACCCTGCCCATCACACTGTTCATGACAATTATCTTTATGTTCATCCTCTTCAAATTCAATGACATTATTATTATTTCTAACAATCGTTTTTTTACCATCCAAAGAGGTAATACTTTCTTCTGGGTCCGATCCGGAGAAGCTATAAACATTTTGGAAATTATTAAATCCTCGATATACATCACTGTTGTATAAATTATCGGTAACAATGGGTTGTTGAGTTTGTTGATCGCGAACGAAAAACGGGGATAACGAGGGTACATCTAAATTTTTAATCGATTTATATGGAACTGAATTTGGTTGTTTTAATCGGATCGGATTTACTTGCGTCCCATAAAAGATTAATTGCCATTTTTTTAAAATTCCTGGTCGATCTACTTGTCGATTACCGGAGTTCACTATTTGTAAAGTCCATCTACCCACGGCTGTTTCGCCCCAAAAATGAACGCTCAAAAATGGCCAATCATCAAAATTCGATGAGACAACATCTCGCGGTCTTTCAAATAATAACGTCGATGTGGTTCCCATAGGAGATGTTAACATTATCTTTAAATTCCCTCTTGGGAAAAATCGCAACGAGATTTTACACTGAACGTGTTCTAAGAAAACAACTTCGTTTAAAGTTCCTTTACAAGCACTAACATCCATGTGTAAAGTTAAAGTGTATTTTGATGATGAATCAATTTGGCGGTCTTCTAATAATTCTTGAGATTTACAAATGTGTTGAGGTGGAACTGAAATCCACATTTCCGCTAAATTAACCATAGCGGCTGCGTCCATTAATCCATAACCAAATTTATGACTAACTTTTCTTTTGACTCCGTTCGTTATCCATCCGGCTTCTTTTTCTAAGGGGGCTGAGCGAGATGTTAAAACTACTAAGTATTGCATATCACGCCATGTTAAATTTGGATTTGCTTCTAAAGCCAAGGCGCATATCCCGGCTGCTAAAGGCGCCGATGCGGAAGTTCCGGTGTGTTCTACTGTACAAATATGATCCGGACGTAATCTAGCGTCCATATCAACAGTCGCAATGCTTTTATCGTGACCAGGAGTTCCTGAACTATAAGTTGTTGCTAAAGTTGAAGAACATTCTTCTAAATACCAAGGTTTATATCTAAAAAGAAATAATAAAAGATTTTAGAAAATTATTAATGGTAATAATTGGGGCGTTACTTCCTTTATTACAACAAAACTTTCACTTAATAATCATAATAAAAAACAAAACCACGTAATTTAAACCTTTGTAAACATTTACTTTGCGAATGGTATCAATTAGTTCACTTAACATTTATTGAATTGGACCAAATCGAAAAAAAAGGGGTCTTATCTTTAGTTTTTGTAATTGGTATTTGTTTCCATTGAGAGAAGTTTCTAAAGTTAGGGCGGCAAATGGATAAATGAACGAACCGACTACAAAAGATTGAATGGAAAGGGCTTAAAGAAGGACGAAATCCCTACTAAATTTACAATTACAATTATTCACTATACTCTATTTTTTAATTGAACACCATGAAGTTGTCCATTTCTCTATTATATAATAACTAACTTCAGGATTAAAATATCAACCTCAATTTTGATATATTTGTAATCTTCATTAAAAATCCTTTAAAATGAGCCCAAAAATGCTACGTTTAATTCCAATATTAATCGAGATATAAGCAATTTCCGGTTTGAAATGTCAATGTCATTTTGACAAATTCTTAATTTTTATAAAATGTCTTAAAATTTATCACAAAAACGAAAATACAATAACAAAAATTAAAGATTAAGGTTGGTATTAATATTTAATAATTAAATTGCTATCTTCATTGTTGCTAACTTCGGGTTTAATCTTTTTTATTCAACCTTTTTTGTTTTTTGAGATAAGTGCGTCATGTTTGTACTCATTTTAAAGGTTATTTTATAAAGATTACGAATATAACAATAAAATTAACATGATTAAAATTAAGTACGTAATCTATTTTACCAGTATTATCGTTAAGGTTTGCAATTAAATGTGATAAGTCTGTATTTTTAACTGGTCATTTGTTAAATTTTTTTTATCCGACTAGCTTCGGTTCAAAAAATCATCTTCAGAGATAAAAGTCAAAATTTAAGAAACTAACATTGTAATTAACCTTAACCTCATAATTATTACTTATTAAAAACAATATTAAAGTCACTATATATACGTTAAACACATTTAACTAATTAGACAAACGTTCTGCAGAATTAAAAGTCGTGTAATTCAGCTTTTTGACCAATGAGAGCGGTTAAAAGCGCTATAACTATGGTAATTATCCCTTAGATGGTTTATCAGAAGGATGGTAAAAGTGGGCTTTAATGGATAAAATCGATTTTTTTTAAATCTCCAATAATTTTCAACTAATAAAGTTAGGTTATGTTTTCTATCAAACTACATTCCCTAATTTAAGGGAAAAAATCGCTTACTGGAATCCACACTCACTTTAAACACATACTTTAGGAGTCCAAAAACGTATTTTAATGTTTTTTTCGCTTCATTTGAACTTATTTTTTTAATAAAAGTCGATAATATTAGCAAGAAGTAAATTGACGTTTTTAAAACGTCAAATATGATTTAACGTAGGTGATTAACGCTAGATGGCGAGAGTGTAAAAAAGGATTTTTTTAAGATTTAAAAAAAAATTAAATGTAAAAATTTGAAATTTTCTCCTAAACAAAGATTAATTTTCTTTCCTTTTATTTTTAAACAATATAATTTATTGAATCAAAGTTTTTTAAAATAAAAATAAAAAATAAATTAAAAAATTGACGCTAGATGGGGGTGAGCGAAATGTCAACAATATCATTTAAATGTCAAATTTTAATTTTCGTCTAAATGAAGATTAATTGTCTCGTGTTATCTTAAAAGAATCATTTACTAATTCAAATTAAAGCTTAAAGTATCTGCCTTAAAATGATGCATGATAAGTTGTGTGTTTAGTGTTGTCTTTCTTTGATACTTTCTAGTTCTAGGTCTAGTGTTAGTTCTAGTTTTACACTAGCACTATCACTAGAACTAACACAAGACCTAGAACTAGAATCATTCAGGTTTAGCCGTCTTGAGAGACGTGTGGCTAAACCCGAATGTTTTTAGTTCTAGGTCTAGTGTTAGTTCTAGTTCTAGTATTACTCTAGTTTATTTTTATTGAGCTATAACGAACACTGCCTCCTCCATATTGATCCGTTATTATACTATATTATATTCGTACATTTACATTGTGTAAACGTGACTTTTCATTTTACTCCTCCGAATTAAAAAATAGAGTATAGTTAAGCACTTTGTTACAGAAAAACTAAAAAAAAAAAAGATAAGATCTTACCCTCCTTGTGTGGCACTCGATATACTAAGGGTGAAAATACTATTAGTGTATCCATCACAGTTGCACGAATCCGTGTGTCTGCCTCCATTTCCCGAAGCCCAAACAAATATAGATCCTTTTCCTTTTCGCCCGCTGGTCACTCCATAGATAAAAGCCCTTCTAGCAAGAGGACCTGGCCCATCGACCGTTTTTCCATCATCTTCCGGACCCCACGAAGCACTATAGATATCTATGTGTTCCGGGTTTAATCCTAAAGCTTTCGCTTCAACCGCATCGTTCACAATCCCATCCAACATTCTAACCCCTAATAAAAAAGAAAGAAATAATTAAAGAGATTAAAAAAAATTTAATTACAATAATTACCTCCAATACTAGCATTATAAGCAATACCAATACCACAATATTGGTTAAATGCAACGGCGGCAACTTCGCCTGCACACCTAGTGCCGTGTTTATTGTCGCCGTTGTCCTGGGGCATCGGATCGTTGTCGTTCCCGTTGATGTCTGTACTGGCGAGCGGATCCTGCAATATTAGAATTAATTACCAGCGCCGGAACATCCCCTTATCTGATTCCGATGATGATGGATCAAAGCGGGGCCGCGGAAGAGATACGAGCCTCCCGCTTTGAATAATAAACGACCCCAACGGACATAATGCCTTCTCTGCCAGTACGTAACAGTTTAATATATCGGAAACTCCGCAGAGAATTCAACCTCAACAGAGTTCGCGCAAAAATCAAAATGCTTCAGGAAATAATTCCGGGTGATTTTAAATATTTAAACGAACAATTGTTGAGTGTTGAGGAAAACATTTTTTTTTTGCTTACATAGTTTTGTACAAGATCCGGATGGTTCGTTTGGATTCCGTCATCTAATATTGATACTACAATGCCTTTTCCGGTGTAACCTTTTTTCCAAGCCGGTTCAACGTTCATATCTAATCCATCTTTAGCACCACCATTCTAAATAATTACGAGTAAATGTTAAGTAAAAAAAAAACGATAATAACAATAAAGATTTAACCACAAAAAAAAATAAAAGACTTTTTTATCTCTTACCAGGTACCATTGTTCTTTGAATAAAGGATCCGAAAATTCAGAGAGTCCCGAAGCTCTGTAACTTGCGTGTCCGCGTTTTCCGGCGCCAGTTAATGCTCCAAAGTATTGTAGAAACGGCGGGGGGTTATCCAGGTGGGAATAATCGCGTTTTCGACGTTTCTTTTCGTGCTGTTGTTGTACCCAGTGCACCTTAAAGTAAAGCAATTTTTCTTAAGATATTATCAAAAAAATTATTCGTTTAGTCGCTTTCAGCAATGTCGTCTGTGGATCCACATAAACAATTCTGTGGCTTGGTGCAAATTGGGCCAATGTCTTTTTTCTTGAAAATAAAGTCTATATTTGAAAAGCATTAATTTGTAATATATTTTAGTGCTAAAACGCCCAAATTCAAATTCCGCTTGGAAATATGCGTAATTATTATTAAATTAAAATTACTATTAATTTTATGCAATAAGGGCCAAAGTAGAGAATGCAATAACGGCCAATCTTGACTTTGGCAATTTTAAATGTAAGATTTTTAAATATGTACAGGATGGTTCAAATTCGATGTCCGAATAGGCTATCTCGGAAACTATAAGAGTTAGAAAAAAAGTAGCTTACATGTCATGATCAAGTTTTTCGAGATACTGCAAAAACCTCAAATATCGTAAAACCAGCAAGTGCAATTATCTTGGTTATTATTATAGGAGGAGTATTAATTATAACTAAGCCATTGTATGGACACTTTTTTACAGAGAATTTGATGACGTAGTCAAAAAAAATGTTTCGGTTTTAGATTTTGAGATATTATGACAATTTTCGTTTTTTTAAATGGAAACAACCACTGATTATTCACTAAATTCGTTATTTTTTTCTGATTACAAAAATATGGGGTTAGATAGGTCTATTTCTTATTGTTTTACAATAAAGCTAAAAATAAACTTTTTTTTAGTGTCATCAAAGAAATTAAATTTACAGTTTCCTGTAAGTTACGGTACTATAATTTAAAAGTTATTCTACTAAAAATGTATATAAAATTTACTTTATTTTCTAATATGGAACATCTAACATGTTAAACTTTTCGTAATCCATAAAAAAAAACAGGATTTTTAATACAAACAAATGTTGCTATGTTTATTTGAATTAAAAAAAAATATATGAGCGCCATCTATCAATAATTTATTAAGTCATTTAATAATAAATAATAATACTTCTATTAAGTATTAATAAAAAATGTGAAATAATGCAATCTATTTCTAATTTTTCTGTAAAACAAATATAAATTAAATAGTTCAACAAATGTATTTGTTTTTTTTAATTTTTAGTTATAATTTACAGGAAACTGTAAATTTAATTTCTTTGACGACACTAAAAAAAAGTTTATTTTTAGTTTTATTCTAAAACAATAAGAAATAGACCTATCAAACCCTATATTTTTATAATTAGAAAAAAATAACGAATTTAATAAGCGAATAACCAGTAGTTGTTTCCATTTAAAAAAACGAAAATTGTACATAAATACAGAATTAATACGTCATTATGTAAAACGTTTGTTTTGAGTTTCTGGAGAGAAAAACGGTATTTAAAATAAATTATCAGATTAGAAAGGTTGCATTAGGAATAAAAATTATTCTGCAAGTAATAGCATTTCACTATTTGCTGAAAATCAGGTAAACAGAAAGCGATATATAAAACTCTGCGCATTTGGATGAAAGTACCACATCGTTTGGTTAATATGAAAATCAGGGTGAATTATTAGGTGAAATTGAAGGACATTTAGATACCGTAGAAATTACTGTGCCATCAGTACTAAGTGCAGAAATAATAAACCTTGACCATGAAGAAAGTACATCTCCTTTCCTGGAAGACGATTGTGATTTTGAGGATAGTTCGGATGAATATATTCCTAATGCAGATGAGGATATCGACGACGAATCATCACTTTTTTGGTTATTTTCTAGTTCAAATTCTTTTGGTGTTTATTAACGAACTTTTTAGAGTAGAAAAGGCAAGTTTAATAATTTTTTCTACTTTCAGGTGTTATATAACGCATTATAAATCTGTCGCGGATAAGTTTCCAAAAGTTTGCTTACATGATGTTAAAGTAGGTTGACATGAAATTCTAAACTTTAACTTCCACGAGATGTCAAAAGTGTAAATTTAAGTTTGCCGGGAACCGTTGATGCCCAAGAACCCCCTTCTTATCGTTACTTCTCAAGTAAAAAATCTCAAGATGAAAACAGATACCAACAGTAAGAAAATAAATTACGGCGGTTTGTTAGATTTTTCATCGTTAAGTTTAAGAGTACAAATGAAAATAAATTACTGTTATTTAGATCAATTATCTTAATAAATATTAAATTAAAACGTAATTTTTTTGGATCGATTTTGTGATGTAAATATAGATTTCTTGGGGTAAAAAAGAATGTAGGGTGAAATAAAGTGGGAAAAAATGTGGGGGTGTTTAGAGTGGAATTGTTGGTTTGAAAAGGTAAAAATTGTTGGGTTTCGCACGCGAACCAACAGGAAGCGATAGCCTCTTTTCGTCGCTAACGAAGTTTTATCTTAACGAGCGCGCCCTCGAGTTGTACACCAGCACGCAATTGTCCGCTTCCTTTATTCCCTTCAACCCTTACCGCGCGGCGCGTTTCGCAATTTCTACGAATTAGCGGTTTTAGCGTAGTTAAATTTTATTAGGTTCGGCGTCGGCTGCACAACTTCCGTTCGTGGTTTAGTAAAAGTTCTAAAACGACGTTCATTGCATGTTAATGCGTCCCTTAATTTACAGAAATATCATTTTAAGACTCAAAAATTAACAATAGAACTTTATCATTTTTTTGCAACATATTAGTAGTTATATCATCAAACTTTACGGGGAAGATATCAACAAACAAATCAAGAATCAGAGAAAAAAAAAAGGAATTATCACCTCCCTCAGAGTGAAGCACCATATCGATACCGCTGCCACACGTAAGATCTTGATTAAGACAAAACAGGTGCTGATACGAGAAAGAATTCACAAAAGCTTTAAAGATCTACAGCAAATAAATGAGAGGTTACTACAACTCCATCTCTCACTTTCCAATTCTATGGTAAAAGAACACTGGGACAAAATAGACAACATAACCACAGAGAAGGCGAAACGTGAATCCTCCCGGACTGGCTGTGATCTACCGACTTTTCAACATGGCTATACGCCAATTGATCGTCGACGGATGTATATCTTTTACGTTTAGAGCATCCTCTATGGATTTGTAGGAGGTGTTATTAAAAGCACCCTCTATGTCTATGAAAGTACATAGGGCTATCTCTTTGGTTACAACTGTCTCCTCTGAAGTGCTTGTCAAAGCATGGAGAGCAGTAATTGTTTGTTTTGTTTTATGGTAAGCATGTTGACTCAGGTGGAGTGGACTAATGACAAGCACTCCATTCCTAAGATATATAGCTCAAGCTACAGCTTACTATACAGGTGTCCCACCTAAGTTGCCTCGATCCATAGCCGAATTATGATTGAGATGTTCAAAAAATGTTTCAGATAAAAGTTGAATCGAATCATATTGTACAGGATGGTTTAAATTCGATGTCCAAATAGATGGAGTATTATAACTAAAACATTATATGGACACTTTTTTACAAAGAATTTGATGACGTAGTCAAAAGAAATTTTTCGGTTTTAAATTTTGAGATATTATAACAATTTTCGTGTTTTTAAATGGAAACAACCACTGATTATTCGCTTATTAAATTCGTTATTTTTTTCTGATTACAAAAATATAGGATTTGACAGGTCTATTTCTTATTGTTTTAGAATAAAGCTAAAAATAAACTTTTTTTTAGTGTCGTCCTTTGATTATATATAATATGGATTGAGCCAACGAGAGAGATAGCTTGCGCAAGGTGATCGAACCGAGATAGACATAGAAGCGTACTGACATATAATGGGCGTGCGTTAATTTATAAGTTAAAAAAGTNTAGTGTCGTCAAATAAATTAAATTTACAGTTTCCTGTAAATTTTAACTAAAAATTAAAAAAATATATTTCTGATATTTGAAACAAATACATTTGTTGAACTGTTTAATTTATATTTGTTTTACACAAAGTTGGAATAGATTGCATTATTTCACATTTTTTATTAATATTTAATATTATTATTAAATGACTTAATAAATTATTGATAGATGGCGGTTTGACAGCTTGTCAGTGCATGTCACTTATTTCCAAAAATAATGCCGTCTTGTTGCCTTTGGAGTTGCAAAAATAGCAATAAGATGGCTTTTAACTCTTCGGAGTGCCACGAGAAAAAAGGAAATTTACCGTAATTTTATCAACAGAACGACGTAGTTTTAAATTTCCCGCTTGACTTTCGAGCCAAAATGGCGGCAAACCGCGGTACTATTTTTTTAATTCAAATGAACATAGCAACATTTGTTTGTATTCAAAAATTTTCTGAAGTGTCAAATTAAAAATCCTGTTTTTTAAGATACATTATGAAAATTACAAAACGTTTAACATGTTAGAATGTTTCATATTAGAAAATAAAGTAAATTTTATATACATTTTTTGTAGTTATAGTACCGTAATTTACAGGAAACTGTAAATTTAATTTCTTTGACGACACTAAAAAAAAGCTTATTTTTTACAGGGTATTATTTTTCCGGTATTTAAAAACACGGTGTGATATCTTATAGGTATAAAATAAAGACGGAATTTTAGTCGGTAACACAATCGACTAGATGGCGCTACATACGCAACTTGCAAACTACGTTACCAACACAGAGTCAAAGTGGTTGGTAACCACAGAGATACTCTGTGGTTACCAACTGTTACCAACCAAACCTTGTCACCGATTTTTACCACCGATTTTTGCGTTATTTTATATATTTTATTGGACTTTAGTTTAGTGCGTGTAGTGTATTGTATAGTTTTTAGTGCTCGTTTCGTTTAGTTTAGTGTATCGTTTAGTTAAGTGTTCCGTTCCGTATTGTATAGTTTAGTGATTAATTGACATTTTTATTCTATATTTTACAGTGGAAAGGTAATATATAGTAATTTAATTAATAAAGTAATAATAAAGGGTTTTGTTGTTTTTTCAGTTTTATTTCTAGAACAATGCCAGGTTATGTTCCCTGTTCTATTAAGGAATGCTTAGATGTCAGGTCTACTAGACATCGATTTCCAAACCCTCATAAACAACCAGAACGATTTAAGAAATGGATTAATGTTTGTGGCAATGAGTCTCTACTTGAATTGGATCCAGATAAAGTATTTCGTAACCGCAGGGTATGTCATGTACATTTCCAGGATAGCGATTTTACTGCAAATCAATTTATATCGAGAGATTCAATACCATCGTTAAGATTACCAAAACCATTAGATGATATTTTTTGTCATGGTAAGCAATACGTATTAAGAAATAATACAATTACAATTTTCGCCTTGATACACAATAGTATATTACATTAGGCGTCTTTCATTAAATACTTTTAATATTTTATTTTGCTTAATTTGTAGCACCATCAACTAGCAGCTTTTCACAGCTAATTTCATTACCTATGTCAACAGGTACCAAAAATATTTCAGGTAATTCATATTTCATTACATGTATGTGTTAAACCATTTGCTTATACCTCTTTATATTGTTGTAGAAATATGTACAGCTGAACCCATGTCACTTGAAAACAAAATCCAGGAGGTTAAACCTCAGAATAAAAGACCCAAGATAAGTAAGTAAATCAGGCATGTTAAACTCATATGATATTGCGGGCCACATAATTTTTGTTAAGTTGGGGCCGCTTGTTTAACATGTCTGTTTTAAAATATATTAAACATTTAATTATACATAATGTAAACTTTACATTTATTTGTCACCGAGAAGATATTATTAATTTTATCTTAAATATCTTTATTAAATTAATTTTGTTTAATTTTTGTAAACGAGTAAACCATATTTTAAAAGGTAAAATTACCAAAGTAGGCTCTAAGAATATTGTAATTGTGGAAGCAAATCGCTATTTTTTAAAAAGAAAAAAATAAATTTGTGTAATGTACCATTGTGTTTTATTTATCAATCATGTTAAAAAGTCAACATGTGGATTACAATTAATAACTGCGGTGATTATTTTGAAAATGTGTTAAGTTTATTTTCTAAATAAATAGAAATGATGATGAATTTTTACTTTTAAATTTGAAAATAATTGATCATCATTTTTAAATTTATTTCGAAAATGCCCTTTGCCAGTTTCAAAATAGTCTCATAGTATATACGAATACGATCATATATACATTTAAATTTCGCGGTTTTTTAAAATTACTTGTAACACAATCCACATAGAGGCGCTGCATTCAATTTGATTGGTAAAATAGTGGGGAATAAGTATAATATAAATATTTTCTATGTTTAAAAACAAATAATTATGTTTATTACACCAACTGTTAATACGTGATTATTTAATGGATTACATTGTTTTGGATTGGAAAAATTTTTTTTGCGCTAAATGTCTTGCTGCAAAATGACATTTGAAGCGTCTTATAAATTTGGTAATATTGCCGAAACTGTGAAAGCTAGAAAGATTTGGTTTTCTGTTTTGGATTAACAATAAAACATGTGTGCTAATAGAAAATTATGCATTTATATTACGGAGTTGTTAAGTAGGGATCTGTAATTTTTGAACTTTTTAATCATGGATAAACTTAATTTTTTTTAAAATGTGTTCCATTTAAAATAACAAAGTTGATATCCATTTCCGATAGAAGCAGAAGTCCGCCATTACTGAAACTAATTTTAAAATATGTACAATATGATTCGATTCAACTTTTATTTGAAACATTTTTTGAAAAACTCAATCATAATTCGGCTATGGACCGAGGCAACTTAGGTGGGACACCCGTATATAGGGATATTATTACTGGGAGTGTCTTCTATGACTTTTTATACCGGATAACCGGGTTTTCGCAAAATCACTACAACATTCCGATATTTCTATCTTTACAACATCGGTTTTAACGACTATAAAGTAATAACTCCAATCCATTTTTTTTTGTTAAATCTTTTCCTATTTTTTCATTTTACTTTTTTTAATGAAATCCGGGAGTAAAATGCGGTTCCATACAGATGTAGTTGGTGTAACGAAGGGGTTCTCGTTCGTTGTAGCGTGTATATGTGGTTCCGTTTTATTAAAGAAATCATCCCCGCGTAACAAATCGCGTATTACCCAGTTGCCCTTTGATGTTTCAACGAGGTCTTTTTACTTTAAAAGTTAAAAATAATTTGTAGGAAACCACAAATGTAAATATTTTTATTTTAGGTTAAATAAACTATAACCTCACTTTTAAATTAAGATGTTAAAGTACGTGACCTTGTTCTTGATTGGTTGAATTTGAAGCGCTTTGAAGTTATAGGTTTTTGTTAACAACATACGAATAATTCTAACCAAGTACAATATTTTAATTGAAATCCAAACATAATAAACTTATTATTGAACTTAAATTAATTAGTATTAATGCTGATAGCGATATCTTCACGGTTCAGACTTCAAACGATACTTAAATTTGTAAGTTATGTTAACATTTCAACTCCTCCTCGGGTTTAGTTTAAAAATAAGATTTAATATAATTACTCACCCTTGGTTCGTCATCTAACGATTGATAATAAAAATCGTTTAAATCCGCCGATCTTTTATGAACACGAGAGTGTTCGAATAAATAAAATCCTCTTAAACTTCCCACCTAAGAACAAATAAATAAAGTTAATACAAACATGTTTAAAAATATAGTTTAAAGAAGAGTCCAAAAACATAATAATTCCTAATTTAAACGGAAAAAAGTTAACGTGAGGATGTTAATGCATTAACGAAACCAAATGATGGGTTATGTGTTGGCGGAGGATGTTCCTAAATGAAATTCCATGTTTGGATGAAAAAAAAATGTACCAAAATTTATAATGATAATATAAGTATCGATTTCGAATAATTAGTTTATTATAAAGTTATTTATGACAGCACAAAATATACAATACGCGTCATGATTTTATATTTTGAAGGTTGGATTTTATAGGAAACTAAAGCGCATCGTTGTGTGCGATATATATCACGAATCCGGAAGCGAAATGCGATAGCTTTCAATAAGGCATCGCGTAATCCGCGATATCCTGTATCGTTGCCAGAAGAAAGCGTCGCCAGGAAATTGAATATAGACGCTGTACGCCCGAAGAACCAAACCTATATAATGCCTCAGGGAGGATGAGGCCGACTGAACGGTAAATACGTCGATACATAAAACGTAAAGGGAACAAAATATATCTTCACAAATATCAAGTCACATTTTTGTGTTATTTTTTGTTTTTTTCAATTATGAAACCAATATGTAACCCTATTTAATATTTAGAGAGGTTGAAAGAAACCCATTCAAGAGAGACGCTTTAATATCTCATTAAACCGCAATTGTGTTTTCAAAATTCAAACCTGAGGGGACGTAAAGCGCCGATGTTTTCAATAACTAACGAGAAACAGTCTCGTTTAAAGCCGGAAGTGCACTAAACCTAGAGAAAACGATACAATATTAATTATTTCCGACGATCATCGGTGTTCTTTTGGGACTACTTTGAATGTAAATAATACTGTGAAACTTCGATATAACGGATTAAAACGGGGAAGGGAGTGTCCGTTATAGCCAAAAGTTCGTTATACGAAAAATTTTAATCTACACAAATTCGGATTAAACACCGTTGCGTTCAGTTTACGTGGCTTTTTATTTATACCCAGGACGGTAGAATCGTAGAATATAAGAGGAGAGCTCGAAGGCCCGTTCGTGACGTCAGCACTGGACAAAGGAAAATATTTATCTCGTATTTTGTAGTCATGTGAAATATGTACAGCGGGTTCAAATTCGATGTACGAATAGGCTATCTCGGAAACTATAAGAGTTAGAAAAAAGTAGCTTACATGTCCCGATCTTTTTTTAAATAAAAAAAGCGCTATCGTCTTTTGTTTTTCCCCTAGAGGCCAAAATTGAAAATATCGTAAAACCAGCAAGTACAATTATCTTGGTTATTATTATAGGTGGAGTATTATAACTGATTCGGTTTTAGATTTTGAGATATTATGATAATTTTCGTTTTTTTAACCACTGATTATTCGCTTATTAAATTCGTTATTTTTTTTGATTACAAAAATACAGGGTTCGACAGATCTTATTGTTTTAGAATAAATCTAAAAATAAACTTTTTTTATAAAATTTTTAAACGCCGCCGAAATCTAGTGTCATCGAAGAAATTAAATTTACAGTTTCCTGTAAATTACGGGGCATTATTTTTCTGGTATTTAAAAACAAATAATTATGTTTATTACACCAACTGTTAATACGTGAATATTTAATGGATTACATTGTTTTGGATTGGAGAAATATGTTTTTTTAATTTTTACTTATAGTACCGTAGTTATTTCACATTTTTTATTAATATTTAATATTATTATTAAATGACTTAATAAATTATTGATAGATGGCGGTTTAACAGCTTGTCAGTGCATGTTACCACTTATTTCCAAAAATAATGACGTCTTGTTGCCTTTGGAGTTGCAAAAATAGCAGTAAGATGGACTTTTAACTCTTCGGAGTATCACGAGAAAAAAGAAGAAAGGAAATTTACCGTAATTTTATCAACAGAACGACGTAGTTTTAAATTTCCCGCTTGACTTTCGAGCCAAAATGGCGGCAAACCGCGGTACTATTTTTTTAATTCAAATAAACATAGCAATATTTGTTTGTAAAGGTTTGTATTCAATCATTTTCTGAAGTGTCAAATTAAAAATCCTGTTTTTTAAGATGCATTATAAAAATTACTTTAATTACTACTTAAATTAGTTTAATATGTTAGAATGTTACATATTAGAAAATAAAGTAAATTTTATATAAATTTTTTGTAGTTACAGTACCGTAATTTACGAAGAATGTTTCTAGTTTTAGGTGTAGTGTCAGTTCCAGTTTTGGTTCAATAGCAATATACTAAAACCTAGCGCTAACTGCTAACTAGCTCCTCTTAGCACTGTCATTAGAACTAACACTAGATCTAGAACTAGAAATATTCGGATTTAGCCGTCTTAAGAGACGTTCGGCTAAACCCGAATGTTTCTAGTTCTAGATCTAGTGTTAGTTCAATAAAAATATACAACAATTTGGCGCTATACAGGGTGAGTCATTAGCATCCTGGCGGACGATAGTTGCTAAACCGTTTGAGAAAGAAAAAATGTTTTATACAAAAGTTGTGTGACTCACCACTTTTTATTACATAAAATTATTTTCGCTTATACAGGGTGTTACATTTAAGCGTAACGGAGAGCATCTAGATTTTTTTAAATGGAACACCCTATACATTTTATCATATTATGAATAGCTTTAAATTTGTTTATAACCGTATATGTTACTAACTCATAGCGTTCATAGTTCCTGAGATATTTAATTGTTTTTCCAAAATGTGTCCATTGCAAGATCTTTTTAAAAACGATGTAAAACCGACATTTTTTCCAGTTTTGCCTTGAAACTATGTCAAATAGTAGTCAAAGCTAGTAGATAAATAATAATAATCAAAGATATTAGATACGCTATACAGCGTGTTCATAAAGCTTAGTTACTTTTGATGTTTTTCAAATGGCTTTTTCATAAGTTTTTTAAATGGAACACCCTGTATATGTAAAACCGACATTTTTTCCAGTTTTGCCTTGGAACTATGTCAAATAGTAGTCNACACCGTTGCGTTCAGTTTACGTGGCTTTTTATTTATACCCAGGACGGTAGAATCGTAGAATATAAGAGGAGAGCTCGAAGGCCCGTTCGTGACGTCAGCACTGGACAAAGGAAAATATTTATCTCGTATTTTGTAGTCATGTGAAATATGTACAAGATGGTTCAAATTCGATGTACGAATAGGCTATCTCGGAAACATTATATGGAGACATTATATGGACACTTTTTTACAGAGAATTTGATAGTGTAGTCAAAAAAATTTTTCCGGTTTCAGATTTTGAGATATTAAGACAATTTTCGTTTTTTTAACCACTGATTATTCGCTTATTAAATTCGTTATTTTTTTTTGATTACAAAAATATAGGGTTCGACAAGTTTATTTCTTATTGTTTTAGAATAAATCTAAAAATAAACTTTTTTTATAAAATTTCTAAACACCGCCGAAATCTAATGTCGTCGAAGAAATTAAATTTACAGTTTCCTGTAAACTACGGGGCGATATTTAAATTACGGGGTATTATTTTTCTAAACAAATAATTATGTTTATTACACCAACTGTTAATACGTGAATATTTAATGGATAATTAATTTTGGATTGGAGAAATATGTTTTTTTAATTTTTAGTTATAGTACCGTAATTTACAGAAAACTGTAAATTTAATTTCTTCGACGACACTAAAAAAATAGTTTATTATTAGCTTTATTCTAAAACAATAAGAAATAGACCTGTCGAACTCTATATTTTTGTAATCAGAAAAAAATAACGAATTTAATAAACGAATAATCAGTGGTTATTTCAATGACAACTTGGGTTTTCAGTTGTAAATGATTAAAAATAAAATAAAAGAAATAACACCACAGCAGAATGACGTCTGAAGACGCACGGCTAAACGAAGAATGTTTCTAGTTTTAGGTGTAGTGTCAGTTCCAGTTTTAGTTCAATAAACATATATAGCACATATATAGTTCGTTTTTTTTCTATAATACTTGTCAATGTAAATTTTTTAGGGTTTCTGTTGGTATTATCTAGGACTCTTATAAAATTTATGTTGTTTTCCTGATTTTTAGTAACATTTTCAGTAACTAAATAGTTGAGATTAAAATACTAATAAATTTTTAGATAAATACGATTTTAACGAGGTACATATTTATTGTAAAAACGTGCTACAAAGTAATTAAATACAACAAAACACCTTCTCTAGGTAAATAAATGGCAAATAAACACTCCACAACATTTTTTGTGCACTTTTTCTTTTTGAATAACGAAAGCTCAAACGTCAGTGTGACATATCTATTTTAAAACATGATAAAACAAAACACTCTGTTAATTTTGCCAACTTTACAACAATTTGACAGGTATTAAAAAAAAAAAGATGAACTATACAACAACTTGGCGCTATACAGGGTGAGTTATTAGTATCCCGATACTTGCTAAACCGTTTGAGAAAGAAAAACCACTTTTTATTATGTAAAATTATTTTCACTTATACAGGGTGTTACATTTAAGCGTAACGGAGAGTATGTAGATTTTTTTTAAATGGAACATCCTATACATTTTATCATATTACGAATAGCTTTAAATTTGTTTATACAACCGTATGTTACTAAGTCATAGCGTTCATAGTTCCTGAGATATACAATTGTTTTTCCAAAATGTGTCCATTGCAGGATCTTTTTAAAAACGATGTAAAAACGACATTTTTTCCAGTTTTGCCTTGAAACTATGTCAAATAACAGTCAAAGCTAGTAGATAAGTAATAATAACCAAAGATATTAGATACGCTGTACAGCGTGTTCATAAAGCTTAGTTACTTTTGATGTTTTTCGAATGGCTTTTTAATAAGTTTTTTAAATGGAACAGCCTGTATATTGTGTGCTGGTTGAATTGCCCATCAAGTTAACTTTAGTTAATGATAAGTATGTCATATATCTAACTTTAGTGGTTTTCCTGATATTTAGAATTTAAAGAATAATGTGTAATAAAATATGCGTTATTGTACTTTTATTCTTCCTTTTATTATTTGCTTAATATTTTATAATGTAAAATAATTTTGCTCCGATATACCAGATTTTAATGCGACTTGGTACTTTATGAGATTTAAAAAGATGTAAGTAATTAAATATGTAATTGTTCTGCCATATAATTTACGACTTTAGAGAAAATAAGATGCACCTGTTAAGAGATACCTCAAGATCTTTTATACAACAAATTAATGTTTGTAGAAGAGAAAAGGGGCGACATTTTGAACAACTTTTAAATATTAATTAAATTAATACCTACTTGTTGAGCAACGTTTAGTAAGTTTTTTTTAATTCTATTTTAATATAATATTAATGATTTACAAATGACAGACAAAGAAAAAAGAAAAAACAAAAAAGTTACAAAAAAAGGACAGAATATATTTACATTCTGTCAGTTTTTTAAGTACAATAATGACATTTAATTACACTTTTTTTAATTCTAAATATCAGGAAAGCTATTAAAGTTAGACATGTGACATACTTATCATTAATTAAAGGGAACTTGATAAGCAACTCAACTAGCACACAACATACAGGGTGTTCCATTTAAAAAACTTAAGAAAAAGCCATTTGAAAAACATTAAAAGTAACGTAGTAAATATATTGTATCTCATATCTTTGAATACTATCATCTACCTACTGGCTTTGACTATTGTCTGACGTAGTTTCAAGGGAAAATCGGAAAAAATATCGTTTTTTACATAGTTTTTAAAAAGATCCTGTAATAGGCACATATTGAGAGAACAATTGAATATATCAAGAACTATGTACGCTGTGAAATAGTAACATATACGGTTGTATAAACAAATTTAGTTGTATTCATAATATTGATAAAATATACAGGGTGTTCCATTTAAATAAATTCATATACTCCTCGTTACGCTTAAATTGAACACCCTGTATAAGTGAAAATAATTTTACGTAATAGAAAGTCATGAGTCAAACAACTTTTGTATAAAATATTTTTTTGTTTTACAAACGGTTTAGTAACTATCGACCGTCGGATAACAAATAACTCACCCTGTATAATAAATAAAACTAGAACTAACACTAGACCTAGAACTAGAAACATTCGGGTTTAGTTCAATAGCAATATACAACAACCTAGCGTTATCTACTGCTCACACGCTCTACTTAGCACTGTTACTAGAACTAACACCAGATCTAGAACTAAAAACATTCGAGTTTAGCCGAACGTCTCTTAAGACGGCTAAATCCGAATGATTCTAGTTCTAGGTCTTGTGTTAGTTCTAGTGATAGTGTAAAACTAGAACTAACACTAGATCTTACTAGAAACAGAAATAAAAAGAAGAATATATCTGGCCAACAAGACCACTTATTTTGGGCTGCGTAAGTACAGGGTGTCCCAATTTCGATGTCGACATAGGCTATCTCCTAAATTAAAAGAGATGGAAAAAAAGTAGCTTACATGTCATGATCTCGTTTTTCAAGAAAATGGTAATGCCGAAAACTTCGAACAGCTATCGTCTTTTGTTTTCGCCCTATCGGCAAAAACTGAAAAATTTGCGAAAACGACAATCGCGAATATCTCACTTATTATCAAAGATGGAGTATTATAAATAAAACATTATATGGGCAGTACTTTCTACGAAGAATTCAGTGGCGTAGGTAGAATTTTTTTCCCACCTTTTATTTTCGAGATTTTAGACGTAACTTTATTTTTTTAAATAGAAACCATAGTTGGCTATGACCTAAAATAATTTGTTATTTTCTTCTGATAACAAATATACAGGATGATTCAAAAAACCGCTGACAGACTCAAGGGCAGGTAATGTATCAAAAATTAAGATGAAAAGTCTTAAAATCCAAATGCCTCCTTAACGAGATATAGCGGGTCAAAGTTTCTTTAAATATTAAACATTATCTGCAATAAAAAGCAGATAGCCTTTTTTAGAAATATTTTCAACTCCACTGCTAATTTTGTCAAACGGGCGGTATTTTAAGAATGTTTCTAGTTCTAGATCTCGTGTTAGTTCTATTTTTAGTTCAATAAAAGTATAGAACAATCTAGCGCTGAATAACCACTAAAACTAGAAACATATACAGGGTGTACACAAAAAATGCTCCAAGCTGTAACACTGTCATCGATATATCGAGGTTTAAACTAATATGTAGTTAATATGGGTAAAAGATATCAACAAGGAGATATCAATAGATCTGTCATGAAGGTTAGGTCACATTTTAGCGGGAAAATATTTTTTTTTTTAATTATTTTTATCGAAAATTGTTTCAAATAAAAATGAATTGGAACTTCATTCGAAATCGAAATGTTTAATGAAATTTTTTATACCCCCATTAGGTGACGCTGTACATTGAAGCATAAAAATTAATATATTTGAGGTTATATTAACAATTATTGTTATTTTATTACTGAAATTTGTTTGGAATGAAATTCGTTTAGAATTGCGTTGGTAACAAATTTGGTTAAAAATGTTGCAATAGCGATATTTTTGGACTCCTTAATTAAATTTTAGCACATAAAATCTAAAAATCTAGTTTATTACCTGTCCACGATTGACGAAACCGTGTTTTGAAGCGATTTCATCAGCGACATCGTTACCTTCGGGTATATGAACGGCAAATTCGTTGGTATAAACGGGGTTGGAGCGTTGATACGTTGCCTCGACGCCGTTTTCGTTGAAAGCCGCAAACGCGCACACGACCAAACCGAGAATTTTCACCAAGACCATAATAAAAACACTTTTCTCACAGCGCACAACTCCAAAATAGTAGTAGGTTGTAGTAAAAATGTCGTAGATTAAACTCTTCTCCACTCCGTTTTCTCCACCAAAAAAAAATATATCTTATTTTTTGTATTTAATTTTTTTTTGTTGGTTTGAATCGATTTTGGGGCGATTTTTTTTGCAAGATAAATCCTGCTAATCATCGGTTCGATTTACTGGCACCTAAAACAAAAAATTTTTTTTTTTAATTAGTAATCATTAAAAGAAAATGATTGGGGTAATAAAATTAATTTTTTGTCATCTTGGGACTCTTTTTATTAAAAGGTCTGGTGAGTAATAAAGCCGTCTGGAGGACACCAAACGAGAAAACACCCCCAGTTTAATTTTATATTGAAAGCCCTGGGACATAATTAAAAATATAAATAAGAGGGGCAACGGCGATAAAATGCCTGGAACGCGGGGTGAAGGGAAATTCTTAGGAGCTTCGTAAATTTCACCCTCAATATATATCTTTCTAAAGAAAAATTGTAGGGAAGAAATAGAAAAGGTTTTTGTTGATGAAGAAATATTTTTTTTACTTTGTAAATAAACTTCTTTGTGTTTGAAAATTACAACGATAAAATTGAAACTAAAAATTTAAATTGTTCATTGTCCTAGTTTTTGAAACGTTAAATTTATAGATTTGATCATAAATATTTTATAACTTTATTTTTGTACTCGATATAAACACTTTGTTTTCTTATTGATTAAGTTTTAAAATTTTCCTTTAAGCTTACATAACTTTATTCATTAACATTTATAAATCAATTCAATTTCTCTTTAAAAAAATCTTCCTCATCAACCTGTTTTTTTTTCTTCCATTAGTTACATAATGAAGAGTCAAGGCTGGGAGATCCCATGGCGAAGTGCGGTTGACAGTTTACATAACGATTTCGCGTTGTTCCATGTTCGTGTTAGTCAAGTTCAACATGCCCCCCATGTACAAAGGTAATAGGTACAATGGACGTGTTGAAAACGCATTTGTATCGATTTCCACGCGATACCGTCATCGTGTCCTCGTCGTTGTTATTGTTGTCGTTCATTGTAGGAAAACGATTGTGTTAAACGCCAAAATTGAAGCTATTTCTGGTACAATAAACAATCTATTCTTAATCTATTAATAAATGTATGTTCGGTATGTGTTCGGAGCTTAAAAAATCAATTTTAATACAATACTTTCTCATTGATTTTAAATTTGACAGGTAAACTGTCAAATTGACGTTTCAATTGATTAGTTGTCAACTTGACATATAAAATATAAAGATAACTAGTTTTATTTGTTATATAGCGCCAAGTTGTTGTATATTATTATTTTTATTAAACTAATAATAAGAGTAGATCTAAAACTAGAAAAAATTCGGGTTTAGCCGAACGTCTCTTAAGACAGCTAAACCCGAATGTTTCTAGTTCTAGGTCTAGTGTTAGTTCTAGTAACAGTGCTAAGTTGAGCTAGTTAGCAGTAGATAGCGCTAGGTTATTGTATATTGCTATTAAACTAAAACTAGAACTAACACTAGACCTAGAACTAGAAACATTCGGGTTTAGCCGTCTTTAGAGACGTGCGGCTAAACCCGAATGTTTCTAGTTCTAGGTCTAGTGTTAGTTCTAGTGACAGTGCTAAGTAGAGCTAGTTTACTAATACCTACGTTATCTACTAGCTAGTAGATAAGGATTTTTAGACACAACCTAAGGAACTGTTCTATATGAAGCTGGCGAGCACACTCCCTTGTAGAGGGTGTGAAATAGAAGACGAGACGGTAAGTCATATAGTTTGTGACTGTTCCAACCTCGGGTTTTTTGGGAGTTTTTTGGCCCCTGAATGAACTGTAAATTGTGATGATAAATAACTTTGTTGGTTCTCTTTGACCTTCGATACCGGGCCCGCTTANCTAACACAAGACCTAGAACTAGAATCATTCGGGTTTAGCCGTCTTGAGAGACGTGCGGCTAAACCCGAATGATTCTAGTTCTAGGTCTAGTGTTAGTGACAGTACTAAGTAGAGCTACGTAGCGCTAGGTTTTGGTACCAAACTATCAGAAAATTTACATCATCATGTTAACATCAAGACTTTTCAGATTCAATCTAAGAATAAGGATTTTTAGACACAACCTAAGGAACGCCAATGAGTATGTTTTATTGTTAGTTAATAATATAAAGAGTTATTAGAAAATTAATTATTGTATTAGGGAAATTTATTAATTAAGGGTCATTTCTTGGATGGGGGTCGCTAAAAGCTTTAATACGTTTATGGTTTATTGAAACTCGTGTGAGCAGAAAGCATGAATGTGTAAAGAGAGGACAATTTCGTGTTTATTTATTGGATTTTGGAGAGGAATGTGGACTCGAACTACATACACCAAAATACAAAACAAAAAAAAGAGTATTGCATAACCGATTGAAAATACGTTTCAGTATTCGATGAATTTCGTTAAAACATTTATATTTGGAAATGTGGTAAAAATTTCTAATTTAAAATAATGTAGTTAAAAATGAAAATAATTTTATTTATTCATTATCTTTAATAATAAACATATATTTTCGATTCGCAGTGAAAAACGCAAAACGTAACATAAACCAGTTACGACAGAACGTTACAGTCAGCGAAAACTTTCCCAATCAACCACGTCGCTTCGCACGATATCAACTCGAGAGTAATTCCGAACTGTTTAGTGCGCTTGTTATCGTCGAATTAATAAGCCCTCGGACTCTACGGACTATAATCACGCGTATAAAGTTACCCCACCAGCAGGAGCACCCCATCAAAACGCGCAAGAGGAACGAGGAAACGAACGAACGGTAGCGGTCTCATTTCGACGAGTTTTGCACTTTAATACATTAAAACGAACCCACGCGAAATTAACCGTGTTATTATACAAACAGGAAGCTCAACAAGCTTTTTAATCGAAAACATTTTTATTTTTATCATTTTTGTTAAAATATTTTTTAACTCTAACCTTTGTATATTTATATGGTGGTTTCGGTAAATTATACATGTAATGAATAAGGTAATAAGGGTTCTAAAAGGGAATATAAACGGAAACGTGATGAGGGAACTCCAGTGGGGAAATAGGAAACGTTTTGATAACGAAATCTTACGAAATTGGCGTTTCAAAACGGTTCANTAAATTGTGATAATAAATAACTTTGTTGGTTCTCTTTGACCTTCGATACCGGGTCCGCTTATTTATCGTCGAATTAGTTTCCTTAAACTTTCGAGAACCCATTATTTAATCGATAGATGGTTTGGTCATTGCTGAACATCTTCTGAAATTTTAAACGTTATTGCGAAGTTCTTGTCTCCTCAAAGTGTTGAAATTCTTTTGATGAAAAATTTTTCGTCCAATATTTATATGTTAATACGTAGATCGTCAATTAGAACCCGATTAAGGTAAATTCATTTTTAACTTGGTACAATGAAAATGTTGGGTTTTACGGTGTTTATTCAGAAAGTTAGCGCTAGGTTATTGTATATTGCTATTAAACTAAAACTAGAACTAACACTAGACCTAGAACTAGAAACATTCGGGTTTAGCCGAACGTCTCTTAAGACAGCTAAACCCGAATGTTTCTAGTTCTAGGTCTAGTGTTAGTTCTGGTAACAGTGCTAAGTTGAGCTAGTTAGCAGTAGATAGCGCTAGGTTATTGTATATTGCTATTAAACTAAAACTAGAACTAACACTAGACCTAGAACTAGAAACATTCGTGCGGCTAAACCCGAATGTTTCTAGTTCTAGGTCTAGTGTTAGTTCTAGTGACAGTGCTGAGTAGAGCTAGTTTACTAATACCTACGTTATCTACTAGCTAGTAAATAACGCTAGGTTGTTGTACCAAACTATCAGAAAATTTGCATCATCATGTTAACATCAAGACCATTCAGTCTAAGAATAAGGATTTTTAGACACAACCTAAGGAACTGTAAGTCATATAGTTTGTGACTGTCCCAACCTCGGGTTTTTTGGGCGTTTTTTGGCCCCTGAATGAACTAAATTGTGATAATAAATAACTTTGTTGGTTCTCTTTGACCTTCGATACCGGGTCCGCTTATTTATCGTCGAATTAGTTTCCTTAAACTTTCGAGAACCCATTATTTAATCGATAGATGGTTTGGTCATTGCTGAACATCTTCTGAAATTTTAAACGTTATTGCGAAGTTCTTGTCTCCTCAAAGTGTTGAAATTCTTTTGATGAAAAATTTTTCGTCCAATATTTATATGTTAATACGTAGATCGTCAATTAGAACCCGATTAAGGTAAATTCATTTTTAACTTGGTACAATGAAAATGTTGGGTTTTACGGTGTTTATTCAGAAAGTGATGTTTTGTATATCAATTTGGGTTGCATAACTTATTTAATTTAAGTCGTCGATATTTTACATGTCAAGTTGACAATTTGAACCGTCAGTTTGACAGCTTCATCATCATTATTGGTTTTACAACCCTGAAAGGGTCTTGACCTGCTTAAAGATTCTTCCATTCCTCCCTATTACACGCCACCGTTCTTCAATATGATCCATATATCTCATCTTTGGCCTTCCTCCCGGTGTTTGTCTAACTATTTGTTTCGTTGGTTCCACCTCCTTCATCCGTTTCATCTCAGTCTTCCAATTTTTACAGTTATCATTATATCCGGTTCCTTGTATTCTTGATACAGTTCATGGTTAAAACAAAAAAAGGGTTTTCTTGGTTAATATGTTTGATTTCAAGTACTTACGGAGCCCAAAATAAGTCTTGTTGGCCAGATATATTGTTTTTATTTCTGTTCTTGTGTCATTTTTTTTTGTTACTAATGATCCCAGGTATACAAAACTAACATTTGCATATACACTGTTGGAAATAATTCACGAGCACACCCTATATAATCTGAACGCGTGAAGATAAATCCATAATATTTGCGGAGCACAAAGGTTTACTGTAGANATATTTATATGGTGGTTTCGGTAAATTATACATGTAATGAATAAGGTAATAAGGGTTCTAAAAGGGAACATAAACGGAAACGTGATGAGGGAACTCCAGTGGGGAAATAGGAAACGTTTTGATAACGAAATCTTACGAAATTGGCGTTTCAAAACGGTTCAGTGTAGTAATTGCGAAATAAAAGTTATTATAATTACGAAAATTATTGATCGTTTTTCTCTTTTCTTGGAAAAAAAGAGTTTAACGTATTAATAAATAATACAAATGTTGGGATTTTATACTGCGAGAATTAATGGATGGTTCTGAAAAGCGATGCTTCTTGGAATAAGTCTAACACTATGTTGTATTATATTGTGCAAGAAACTCTCTGATTCACACACGGTTTTACCATAGATCAGGTGTCAAATTAAGCAAAGGAACTTGGTCTAAATATAAATGTCGAGAAAACGAAATACATATATGCAAATGTTAGTTTTGTATACCTGGGATCATTAGTAACAAAAAAAATGACACAAGAACAGAAATAAAAACAATATATCTAGCCAACAAGACTTATTTTGAGCTGCGTAAGTACTTGAAATCAAACATATTAACCAAGAAAACCTTTTTTTGTTTTAACCATGAACTGTATCAAGAATACAAGGAACCGGATATAGTGCCAACTGTAAAAATTGGAAGACTGAGATGGATAGCACATGTGAAACGGATGAAGGAGGTGGAACCGACGAAACAAATAGTTAGACAAACGCCGGTAGGACAGAGACTGAGAGGAAGGCCAAAGACGAGATATATGGACCATATTGAAGAACGGTGGCGTGTAATAGGGAGGAATGGAAGAATCTTAATATCTTAATAATGATGATGAAGCTGTCAAACTGACGGTTCAAATTGTCAACTTGACATGTAAAATATCGACGACTTAAATTAAATAAGTTATGCAACCCAAATTGATATACAAAACGTCACTTTCTGAATAAACACCGTAAAACCCAACATTTTCATTGTACCAAGTTAAAAATGAATTTAATTGACAATCTACGTAATGTTAATCGAAAGATATTAGTCAAAAACCCAGAATTGTACACATAAATATTGGACGAAAAATTTTTTATTAAAAGAATTTCAACACTTTGAGGAGACAAGAACTTCGCAATAACGTTTAGAATTTCAGAAGATGTTCAGCAATGACCAAACCATCTATCGATTAAATAATGGGTTCTCGAAAGTTTAAGGAAACTAATTCGACGATAAATAAGCGGACCCGGTATCGAAGGTCAAAGAGAACCAACAAAGTTATTTATTATCACAATTTAGTTCATTCAGGGGCCAAAAAACGCCCAAAAAACCCGAGGTTGGGACAGTCACAAACTATATGACTTACAGTTCCTTAGGTTGTGTCTAAAAATCCTTATTCTTAGACTGAATGGTCTTGATGTTAACATGATGATGCAAATTTTCTGATAGTTTGGTACAACAACCTAGCGTTATTTACTAGCTAGTAGATAACGTAGGTATTAGTAAACTAGCTCTACTCAGCACTGTCACTAGAACTAACACTAGACCTAGAACTAGAAACATTCGGGTTTAGCCGCACGAATGTTTCTAGTTCTAGGTCTAGTGTTAGTTCTAGTTTTAGTTTAATAGCAATATACAATAACCTAGCGCTATCGACTGCTAACTAGCTCAACTTAACACTGTTACTAGAACTAACACTAGACCTAGAACTAGAATCATTCGGGTTTAGCCGCACGTCTCTCAAGACGGCTAAATCCGAATGATTCTAATTCTAGGTCTTGTGTTAGTTCTAGTGATAGTGCTAGTGTAAAACTAGAACTAACACTAGATCTTACTAGAAACAGAAATAAAAAGAAGAATATATCTGGCCAACAAGACTTATTTTGGGATGCGTAAGTATGTACTTGAAATCAAACATATTAACCAAAAAAACAAAAAGCAACTCATTAGACCAGTGACGGTATCACATACTGTTTTAACCATGAACTGTATTAAGAATACAAGGAACCGGACATAGTGACAACTGTAAAAATTTGAAGACTGAGATGGATAGCACATGTGGAACCGATGAAGGTGGTGGAACCAACGAAACAAATTGTTAGACAAACACCGGTAGGAAAGAGGGGAAGGAAAAAATGAGATATATGGACCATATTGAAGAGCGGTGGCGTGGAATGGAAGAAAATCCTTAAGCAGTCATGATGAAGCTGTCAAATTGACGGTTCAAATTTCAAACCATAAATTCGACTGAATAGTTGTCAACTTGACATTTAAAACATCGACGACTTAAATCAGATAAGTTATGCAACCCAAATTGATATACAAAGCGTCACTTTCTGAATAAACACCGTAAAACCCAACATTTTCATTGTACCAAGTTAAAAATGAATTTAACCTTAATCGAGTTCTAATTGACAATCAACGTAATGTTAATCGAAAGATATTAGTAACGTATTTTGTTAAAAACCTAAGATTATACATATAAATATTGGAAGAAAAATCTTTCATTTCAAATTTCAACACATTAAGACAAGAACTTCGCAATAACGTTTAGAATTTCAGAAGATGTTCAACAATTACCATACCATCTATCGATTAAATAATGGGTTCTCGTAAGTTTAAGGAAACTAATTGGACGATAAATAAGCGGGCCCGGTGGTATCGAAGGTCAACGAGAACCAACAAAGTTATTTACTCAAAAACGCTCATCTGCTTTAAGTAGAACAATATCACATAAATAAAGTGATTTTTAGTACGAGTGCAAACCACTACAGCTAAGTATTCAGAGAATATTCCAAAATAATTCATAATTATTTAAAATTCCTTCACAGCACTTAGACCACAGGGGGCAGTTTGTACATCATCACAATTTACAGTTCATTCAGGGGTCAGAAAACTTTATGGCCGAAATTTGGGGCCAAAACTGGAATAAGCACCCGAGGTTGGAACAGTCACAAACAATATGACTTAGTTTATTTAGACCCCTGAAAGACTGTACTGGCTCTATGTGACTGTGGTTAGACCTATGATCACATACGGAGCAGCAGCCTGGTATAGGAAAGTCCGACAGACTTCAGTTATCAGTAAACTTTCACGAATTCAACGAGTAGCTGGATTGGCAATCTCTGGTGCGATAGGCACAACGCCAACTCTAGCAATGGAGGTTCTGCTTGGCCTATCTCCTCTGCATTTGCATATAGAGAAAGTGGCTAGAACAACCATTTACAGATTTAAGCAATATGCTCAAAACTGTTCCGACATGTCCTACCAATGGGCTGCGGAAGACATTATAAGCACTGATACTGTGCTATCAATGCCGTCAGATTTGGCGGTATCACTATCAGTGATTAATGCTCGATACCAGATTGTACTGCCTGAGCGGCAGTCCTGGATCGAAAATGAAAATTCTCTGGTTCGGGCAGACATTTGCTTGTACACAGATGGATCAAAAACGCCTGAAGGGGTAGGAGCAGGAGTATACTGCCAGACACCTCGAATTAAGCAAGCCTACAGCCTGGGTACGTACTGTACTGTATTCCAGGCGGAAGTATTTGCTATTGACATGGGTGCTAAAATCCTTCTTGAAAGAGGGGTGAAGAACATGACAGTACGAATTTTCTCAGACAGTCAAGCCGCTCTCCAGGCGCTGCAAGCCGTGAAAACGGTGTCGGCTCTGGTTAATGATTGTAAGAGAACATTAAACACACTGAGTTGTGATAACAGAGTCTCTCTGATCTGGGTCCCGGGTCACTCTGGGGTTGCTGGCAATGAAGCGGCAGATAAGCTAGCACGAGATGGCAGCGCTGAAGCGTTTGTGGGACCGGAACCAGCAGTTGGTGTATCATTTGCGATGGCCAAATATAGGATTGGACTGTGGGCTGAAGAGAGACTTCGCCTACTGTGCACCAGTTCTCCTGGAATGAGACCCGGGAATATTTTAGGACTTGCCCGTAGTAGCATAAAAGTTCTAATGGGTGTTTTTACTGGGCACTGCCGATTAAAAGCACACCTCAACTTGTTGGATTTAGCCGACGATGTTGAATGCCGACTATGTGCGGAGGAAGCAGAAACGGTTGACCATGTTTTATGCCACTGCCCTGCCGTTAACCGTATCAGATTCTCGATTTTTGGGTCGTAATGTAGTTTATTTAGAACATATGTTTATGTAACCTGCAGTGTCTGGTCAAGAAGTAGGTGAGGAGGCTCAAGTCACTTTTTGATTTTAACAGGAACTGAGTTCACCTCTTCCGGGCAGGGTAGAGCAGAGTTTTCTTTTATTGCAGTTTCGTTCCATCCATCGCAAAAAGCTCGAGTTCGGAGTTGATCAGCTTTGATGCTGGTGACTTCATAACCATCCATTTTGTCAGCCTGTCCGCATGATCTTGTCCCTTATTTTCTTTCCGTCACTTATTTCCTCAAGTGATTCCCGACAGGAGTTCACTAACGATGATGTAGTTTGATGTGCTAGCATAGGCTGTCTGCTAGCAGTGCAGATTAAATCGTTTTTGCATAAATTGTAGTTTATGGACAGACTTTTTCTCAAAGGTTAATTCATATAACACAAAAACTCACTTCACTAAGTAGGTAACGAAAAAAACGTGTTGTTTCCATTCTTTTTTTGTTCAATTTTAAAAGAAAACGGTTTGAATCTTGCGGAGTTTTATCCTTTGGATGAGAGGGGGTGGGTGGTTTTGTGTGTGACTCGTTTTTCGAAAATAGTATCGGATCGATTTCTCTCGTTCTCTCTTTTCGTGTGGCGATGTAGCGTCAAACGAATTTTAACGACCACGTCGCCGTCGACCCCATGGTGAAACCAACGCCACCGATTCCACGCACCGCGCGTTCGAACAAGTAATTGCCGACCCCTTTAATAAAAGACCTCACTTCGTCGACGTCGACACCGTTCACCCACTTGCCGGTTCACTCCGCAATACTCAATTTGCAACTTGTAACCAACAACTCAACCCTAGAATTCTCACTACTTTTTTAACGAACCCATTATTGTCAATGATATAAAAATAGATGATAAAAATTAATTATTGTTACGAAGCGTACAATTTCGTAATTAATTCAATGGCTTTGTTAAGACGGTAATTATAAATTTAATTAAGAATGAAGAAATCGTTTTATTATTTTAATTGAATTCGGAGTTATATTTAAAAAATTAATAAAGGTCATCAACCTAAAGATATTGAATAAAAGGGACACAACACATTTCTTCTTAGACACGTATTTCCTGTTTATAAACAAATCGAATTTAAAATGTAAATTTACACAATACACATCATCACATATCGAAAAGATAAAAGTTTTCCTAAATTCTAAAAGATAAGTACTTTGTGTTATTTATAACAATTTAAATAAACCATCTAAATTGCTTACATTTTTTAAATGAATTTTCAATTCAAAAACAAATTATTAGATTTTCCTCGACGATTTTCAACCAACTACGATGACATAAAAATTTAATAAGCTTCACTTCATCGCGATTTAATAAAGGAGACAGCAATAATATTGGGACAACAATTTAACGAGCTCAAGGTTTCCCATGATGTTGATAAAACTACGTTTTAACAAATCCAGCAATAAAAAAAAACGTTAAATGGGATTTTACAATATCGTCATTGTGTTGTTTGTTATTGTAAATCCCCTTGATTAGTGTGTTCTCATTAAAGCATTAGTTAACACTTAACAAAAATAAAGAATTTATCTCTTGCCTCTTGATAAGAAATAATTATTTTCCTATACAAAAAGTGATTGAAGCAAAGCTTAAAAAGTAAGCAAAAAACGAACCTTTTATGACGCATGAATGGAAGTGGTGGTGGTTGATCATCAAAAAGATTAAAAAAAAACGAACACAAAGGAAAAATTGAAATCACCGAAAAAAATTTTAACTTTAGAACTACTTTTTATGGTGTAATATTTCTTTTTACAACCCGAAGTTAATGCGGATAACGTCAAATGTACGAGCCTTTGTGCGTCACCGACAAATTGCGATTTGGAAATGCGGAATAATATCGGGAATCAAATACACAGAGCACACAACAAACGGGCAGAAATGGTTACGTTTCATTTAACAATGGAGTTTACTGCCCACGATTTTCCGATAAAAACCCGCTTCTCAATCGAATACTGGCCAATAAAAAACCAGGGAGCACAATGAGCCGATAAATCGTTTGCATACAAAGATTAAGAGTTGAAATTATTTCTTTAGAAGAATTCTAAAAACTAATTTTTNGCATTAACCTCCACATTTAGAAAAGACCAATCCGTGTAAAGTAGTTTATCATACATGCCAGGAAAGTTGGCTCTTCGAAAATTATATCGACCACCCAAAGACGGAAAGTTCGGCAAACCATCATTTGCCGTCAGTAAATTCATTGTAATATCTAAGGCAGTAATATCTAGTGTTAGTTCTACTTTTCGTTCAATAAAAATATACCACAATCTAACGCTAAATAACAATTAAAACTAGAACACACTAGATCTAGAACTAGAAACATTCGGGTGTAGCCGCACGTCTGTCAAGACGGATAAACCCGAATGACTCTAGTTCTAGGTCTTGTGTTAGTTCTAGTGCAAAACTAGAAGTAACACTAGACCGAAAACTAGTAACATTCGGACTTAACTCTCATGACGGCTAAATCCGAGTGATTCCAGTTCTAGGTCTTGTGTTAGTTCCACTGCAAAACTAGAACTGACACTAGACCGAGAACTAGAAACATTCGGATTTAGCCGCACGTCTCTCAAGACGACTAAACCCGATACTTTCTAGTTCTAGTTTTAATTGCTATTCAGCGCTGGATTTTTGTACATTTTTATTGAACCAAAAGTAGAACCAACACTAGACTTAGAAGTAGAAACATTCGGGTTTAGCCGTCTTAACACGTTCGCTGCCAACTCTGGGTTGGTGCTAGGGCCCAGGGGCCAACTACTTAAATTTTTGGTAATAGTTTATTTCTTGTAAAAGAATATATANAGTTTACTGCCCACGATTTTCCGATAAAAACCCGCTTCTCAATCGAATACTGGCCAATAAAAAACCAGGGAGCACAATGAGCCGATAAATCGTTTGCATACAAAGATTAAGAGTTGAAATTATTTCTTTAGAAGAATTCTAAAAACTAATTTTTAAAACAAATTACAGTACAGGGTTTCCCAAAAGTAAATTCAATAAAGCACTGTTACTTTTGGGAAGCACTGTATAATCTCGATATATTTCTATAGAAACCAGGGCTTACTTTGTCCCACATAAAATTCAACATGTCAATATAATTTGACATTACAGTTAAACCTCGATATAACGCATCAATACGGGGAACGCAGAATAACAAATAAAACTAGACTAACACTAGACCTAGAATTCGAAACATTCCGTTTAGCTGTGCGTTTCTTAAGACTGCTTAACCTGAATATTTGTAGTTTTAGGTCTAATGTTAGTTCTAGAGACAGTGGTAAGTAGCGCCTAATTAGCATAAAATATCACTGATTTGTATATTTTTATTGCACTAAAACTAAAACTAACACTAGACCTAGAACTAAAAACATTCAGCTTAATGTTTTTTATTCTATAGTTTATTCTATCTTCATATCCTCTCTCTAAAACACTTCTGACACACTACTTAGGCCAAATGGTACNGGAGTTTACTGCCCACGATTTTCCGATAAAAACCCGCTTCTCAATCGAATACTGGCCAATAAAAAACCAGGGAGCACAATGAGCCGATAAATCGTTTGCATACAAAGATTAAGAGTTGAAATTATTTCTTTAGAAGAATTCTAAAAACTAATTTTTTAAAACAAATTACAGCACAGGGTTTTCCAAAAGTTAATCCGGTAAAGCACTGTTACTTTTGAGAAGCACTGTATACTCTCGATTATACAGGGTTATACAAAAGTAAATGAAAAATGTTTCAAATAAAAGTTTCCTGGTTAATTATGCCGCATATTATGGCTATACATCGAATTTTACTTAAGATGCAATATACAAAAATATATTTCCATAGAAACCAGGGCTTACTTTGTCCCACATAAAATGCAACATGTCAATATAATTTGACATTACAGTTAAACCTCGATATAACGCATCAATGCGGGGAACGCAGAATAACAAATAAAACTAGACTAACACTAGAACGAACACTAGAATAGAATATAGAACTCTTGAAAGACGTGCGGCTAAACCCGAATGTTTCTAATTCTAGATCTGGTGTGTTTTAGTTTTAATTGTTATTTAGCGTTAGATTGTGGTATATTTTTATTGAACGAAAAGTAGAACTAACACTAGACCGAGAACTAGAAACATTCGGATTTAGCCGCACGTCTCTCAAGACGGCTAAATCCGAATGATTCTAGGTCTTGTGTTAGTTCTAGTGATAGTGCAAAACTAGAACTAACACTAGACCTTCAGCTTACACGAACATTCAGCTTAATGTTTTTTATTCTATAGTTTATTCTATCTTCATATCCTCTCTCTAAAACACTTCTGACACACTACTTAGGCCAAATGGTACTCAAAAATTATGTTGAGAATTCCTTATCTCACTTTTCCAGCCCAACCTAACCTCACTTTTTCAAATGACACTTTATTTGACGTTTCATTAAAAAAATTTTATTTACCTCACTCAGATTTAGAAATAAAACTAAAATGAAATTTGCGTCATAGGAATTCGTTTTAGCCACTCGTACACGTTTTACGTTACAAAAAAATCAAATAGTAATTTGCGTTTCTTGTAATTACGTTAAAATATTTGACATGATGAGAAGATAGTTACAAATGTACATTTCTAGACTTTTTGCGACAGATGGCGCTATCTCCTATGCGTCTTTTTCAAGCAACATTTCTTAACGTTTCATTAAAAAAATTTTTATTTCACACATTTCGCGATAAAATAAAACTATAAAATAACCCGAAAATTTTTAGTTTTAGTTTTATTTCTTGTTTCATCGGCAGAAAGGTCTATGAAAATTTTGTGATTAAAATAATTTTGTGTTTAGAAGTTTTCAACCCTGCCGTTACCATGGTGATTTATCAACAAGCACCGACATCTTGAATTAAAAACCACTTTTTGCATCAAGAGAAAGTTTTATCAAATTTATCACGATTATTTTAAACAATTTTCGCATTAAATGAAGCTGAATCACAGTTTTTAAGGCAGAGTAAGTACATTAAAACTTTTTAATGAATTTTTTGTTATTGTATATACTTTGTAACAAAAAGTGAGCTCGGCCGACTTCGAAGACGTCGGCCGCCGTCAAAGACTGACGGTTCTTAATGTTGGATACGTTCTCGGTCTAGTAATAATAATAATAATTCACTTTATTGCCCAACAAAGATCAATTACAGGACAATATTACAAGAAAAAGAAAATAAGAAATAACACATGCCATAAAACAAATATAATTCACATAAACACTCTTACACTATTATTGATTGTTAGTTAGTTTACACATCCTCTGCACCGGGGAGTTGGCTAAAACATTGGATCTGCAATTCCTCAAATAAAACTGATTTGTACTACGTGTTGCACGCGTAGGCACCGCGAAAATGATCCGCGACAACAACCAACCACAATCCAATTCACCTTGCACTAACTTCTGCAAAAANAAAAAAAAAAATCAAAAATTAAGGTTGGTATTAATATTTAAAAATTAAATTGCTATCTTCATTGTTGCTAACTTCGGGTTTAATGTTTTTTATTCTAACTTTTTTGTTTTTTGAGATAAGTGCGTCATATTTGGACTCATTTTAAAGGTTATTTTATAAAGATTACGAATATAACAATAAAATTAAAGTTGACGTTAACACCTGAAAGTCCGGTGTCCGAATGGCTGTGTTTCGAAACTCTTTCAAGAAACATCAACATTATTTTTAGGCGCACCTCTAAACCCGAATATTTCTAGTTCTAGTTCTAGTGTTAGTTCTAGTTTTAATTGCTATTCACCGCTAGATTTTTGTACAGTTTTATTGATCTAAAAGTAGAACCAACACTGAACTTAGAGAGAAGTACAAAGGGTTTAGCCGTCTTAAGAGACAAACGGCTAAACCGGAATGTTTCTAGTTTTAGGTCTAGCGTTGACGTCACGAACGGTCCTTCGACCCGCCCATGTAACAGTCCTCTTAGATTCTACCATTCTTTCTCCGTATTAATCCGTTATATCGAGGTTTTACTGTATTAAAAAAAATCTTTTTAGTTAGAGAAAGTGAGAAAGCAAACGTTTTCGAGTTAAATAAAATCCGTCGCTTTCACGTTTTAGNAGTTTCCGGATAGCCGAGATACAGGAGGTGTCTGAAAATCGTAAATTTCAAACACTCCCTGTATATCAAAAACGAAGAGGGCTATGAAAATTTGGTTTACGCCAGTGTAAGTTTCACAAAAAAGTAGCTCAGGTTCGCGAAAGCCGCAACTTTCATAATAACTGAGATACCCTGCAAACCCATCGAAATTTGGACACCCTGTACATACTTTGTAACAAAAAGTGAGCTCGGCCGACTTCGAAGATAATAATAAAACTTAAAGTTGTAGCATGTGAGATGGCCTCGAAAACAGCCGTATTGGTACTCGAAAATGATGTTGAAGATTCCTAACCTCATTTTAACAACACAACCTAACCTCACTTTCAAATGACATTGTATTTTGACGTTTTAATAAAAAAAAAAGTATTCTACTACTATTGCGTTAAAAATAAAACTAAAACAAGAAATTTTGAGATTATGCCTTGCTAGAAAATGATATCGAGTTATGTTTAAAAATGATTTTGATAAAATTTTAGTGAAATCGATCATTTTTGAGGTTAATTTTTTTTCGAATTGACGTAAAGTTAGCTGCGGTTGGTAATACCAATAGAATCTCTAAAAATTTGACATTGACAGGTATAAAGAATTAAAACATCACTTATCTCGTTTAAAAATAAACTAACTTCAGATTTAAAATGTCAACCTCAACTATACTGTTTGACATATTTTTTAATCTTCACTAAAAATCCTTTAAAATGAGTACAAACACGACATATTTACCTTCAATATTAATGAAGTTATGGTCAACTTCCGGTTTGAAATGTCAATGTCATTTTGAAATGTTCTTCATTTTTATAAAATGTCTTAAAATTTGTCACAAAAACAAAAAAATAATAAAAAAAATCAAAAATTAAGGTTGGTATTAATATTTAAAAATTAAATTGTTATCTTCATTGTTGCTAACTTCCGGTTTAATGTTTTTTATTCTAACTTTTTTGTTTTTTGAGATAAGTGCGTCATGTTTGGACTCATTTTAAAGGTTATTTTATAAAGATTACGAATATAACAATAAAATTAAAGTTGACGTTAACACCTGAAAGTCCGGTGTTAAGTCCGGTGTCCGAATGGCTGTGTTTCGAAACTCTTTCAAGAAACATCAACATTATATTTAGGCGCACCTCTAAACCCGAATATTTCTAGTTCTAGTTCTAGTGTTAGTTCTAGTTTTAATTGCTATTCACCGCTAGATTTTTGTACATTTTTATTGATCTAAAAGTAGAACCAACACTAGACTTAGAAGTAGAAACATTCGGGTTTAGCCGTCTTAAGAGACAAACGGCTAAACCGGAATGTTTCTAGTTTTAGGTCTAGCGTTGACGTCACGAACGGTCCTTCGACCCGCCCATGTAACAGTCCTCTTAGATTCTACCATTCTTTCTCCGTATTAATCCGTTATATCGAGGTTTTACTGTATTAAAAAAAATCTTTTTAGTTAGAGAAAGTGAGAAAGCAAACGTTTTCGAGTTAAATAAAATCCGTCGCTTTCACGTTTTAGCTTCACTTAAAACATTTTAACTCCCAAAACATTTTCGTCCTTGTCGTTTTGCGGGGAGGATTATTCTAAGTTTAATTTTCCACCCTGTTACTCTTTAATTGTACGTACAAACCTGATGTTCTCTTTTCGTATACGCAAATCGAGTTAAATCCCTTCAAAAACAACGCTGATTTCCACCCATATCCCTATAGTTTCGCAAAATATCGCACCTGAATACAAAATAATGAATCATCGCCGTACGTCACGGTCAGACGTCATATCAGCGCAAACGTATTATGCCGTGATGTCATAAATAACTCTACCACTGACAACCATAACTTGAGCTCTTGTCCACCGGCGGCTTTTCCATCTAGAAACGACCCCATATCATCGGGTTAACAACAGATTTAATCATTTTTGATGACACAAAAATTGATTATTAAAATTATGAAGAAATACTTTTTAAACATTATGTAACCATTTCAATAAACTGCGAAGGCCAACAACAAATAAATAATTGTATACATCCATAATCATAGATACGTGTCATTGACACATTGAACGGAATAACCGGAAAATTGCGGCCCGATTGACGTGCACATCATAGATACATATCGAAATGCAAATGTAAACAAAAAAAATCAAACGTAAATAAATAAAATATGAAATAAATAAACCGATGCCGCTTTTATCGGTTGACATTATAAAACAAACCTCTCGCTCGAAATCTATCCATTTCCCATTCAATATTTAAAATTTTTTTTACCCTAAAAAGCTTTTCGCGAATGGAACGCTCTATCGGTGCGAATACCTAACTATAAATTGATATTGACAATGTCTGAGACAAACATTACCGCACAAATCATTCGGATTTGAATCGTTTTTGATTCGTTTTTAAATCGTTTTCGAAGTCGTAAGTGGAATCGTAAATTCAACGCGGATAATAGACGCTGGGCGTCCTCGTCGTCAATGACGAAAAATATGGGGAAAATCTCACGTCTCATGCACCATCTCCTCATCTACCGACGTCGATTTATGATGTTTTCGTGCTCGATCCAGCCTCAGATTATAAATATCGATGTTTTTTTTTTCTTTTTTTCATTGGGAGGTGTATCTGAATGGTCCAGGTTATTTCACTGAAGATTTTTCATTATTCCATTCATAAAATTTAATCTGAACATTTCAAAATAAATTTTTAATATTAATGTTTTCATTAATAATCTAATGTAGTGAAAGTAACCAACAAAATTTCGAGCTCCAATCTTTGCTGGATTACAATTCTTTCTCTATATACAAGGTAAGCCATAAAGAAATGTAAAATCTTAGAATTGGAGATAGTGGGTATAAAAATGTGGCGATTAAAAACGATGTTTTTTAGTTATTTTCATTTGCAAGCAGTATCTACTTTTTTGTTATCAGTATCTGATCTTCTACAAGCAGTACCTAACGTTATGCCAAGAGGGTTTAGTCTTCTATTAGTAGTATATAGTATCCAGTCTTCCACAAGCACTATCAGTTCTGTGTCAGCCGTATCGAGTCTTCGGCAATCAGTAAGTAGTTTCTTAGCAGCAATATCTAGTCCTCTGGCAGAAGTACCTAATGTTATTCCAAGAGGATCTTGTCTTCTATTAGCAGTATACAGTTTTGCAGTTGTATATGGTCGTCTTCCTATAGTATCTAATCTTCCACAAGCATTATCAATCCTGTGTCAGCAATATTTAGTCTTCTGCAAGCAATATCTAACGTTATGCCAAGAGGATTTAGTCTTTAGTTTTGCAGTTGCATATGGCTGTCTTCCTGTAGTATTTAGCCTTCTACAAGCAGTATCAGTCCTGTGTCAGCAATATTTAGTCTTCTATAATCAGTAAGTTGTCTAACATTGCTGAAGTAGAGAAGGTACCATAAAATAGGCCAATATTAAAGCAATTTTTATGTGCTGTTTTTTCATCAAATTCTGTTGAGAGAATATTTTCAACATTTGACTTGTTCATTTTACTTTATGAAAGAAGTTGGGAGTTGAAAAGCAGTTTTATTTTCAGTTTTGTTTTTGATTTAAATAAATAAATCATTTGATTTAAATCAGTCGAACCCTGATTAGCAATATGTATACAGGGTGTCTCACGTAACTGGTACGTTAGAACTCTACTTTCATCTTCCACTATTCGTAGAGATTTGAAATTTTGGTAGCATGGGTTGTTCATTCGGAACTTTCGATCTAAAATGTTTTCAAGATGGCCGCCACTTCCGGTCTACCGGAAATAGACCATAACTTCGCTATTTTAAATGGAATGCTATAGTTTTTATTACACAGTTTAATTATACGTAAAAAAATAGGTTGACTTTGATAAAAGTTATTGGTACCTAGGTTTTTTATTTTTGAGTTATTTTAGTTTTAAACTTTTTTCGGTAAATTTCATCATGCTCTTTAAAACTCCATATCTCAGCCAAAGTTCATTCAAAAAAGGTCTACTTTGGCACGATTACTCTTCAGATGTTGTCAAATAGATTGCCATTTGTTGTATCGGAGTATCTTATACAGGGTGGTCAAAAATTGAATTACTGTTTCTCCATATTCAATGGCGAGAAAGTCGAAAATTTTAAATGGAACGCCCCATATTTTTTTAGGCTATCAGGAAGAGAATTTAATTCTCTACAAATTACCTATACACATTCCCATACCTATTTATTGTAGTTTGCCTCATATTGCGATATTTATTAAAACATGCACGAAATGCAGGTTTTTTTATTAGAAAGCTATGGAATGTTGACAGTTTTTGGTCCATGTTTGTATTATTGTTGCCATTAGTTACATTTGACGACGGGTGTAAGTTATTGAACATCATGGTAAATTATTCCAACGCCGATATTTGAAATTTATTTTGTATTGATGGCGAATGTAATAAACTTTCGGACAAGACGTGTCGAACACTTAATGAGAGATGCCTAACAAACCTAACGACCATCACGAGGAAAAATTTCAAAAAATTGATAATGAATTTATTAGTTCTGGATATATCGAGACCAAAAGAAATCGCATATTTCCGGTCACCAGTGATGAAGACAACGAAATAAATAATTTAACGTATTTTATTGCATTTCCAAATTCAATTTAATAACAAATTTATATTATAAATTTATATTTTTATTCAAATCTAATTTTTGTCATTAACTTTTTGTTTTAATAGTTTCATTTATTTGATCTTCTGTTTGTTATTTTTGGTAAGTAAAAGCTAGTAAACTAAAAGATTATCAATCGTAGTTAATAGTACAAATAATAATAGAAATAAATTAAACAAAAAACTGTCAAAATGTCATGGCCTTCTAATAAAAATACAAACGGTTTCCTGCATTTTCTGCATGTTTTGATAAATTTACGAATATGAGAGAAACTACAATAAATAAGTATAGGAATGTTTATAGATAAATTGTAGAGAATTAAATTCCCTTTCGTGTAGGCTAATAAAATATAGGGCGTTCCATTTAAAATTTTCGACTTTCTCCCCATTGAATATGGAGAAACGGTAATTCAATTTTTGACCATCCTGTATAAGATACTCTGATACAATATATGACAATCTATTTGAGAGCATCTGACGAGTAATCGTGCCAATTTAGAGCTTTTTTGAATGAACGTTGGCTGGGATATAGGGTCTTAAAGTGCATGGTGAAATTTGCCAAAAAAAACCTTAAAATCAAAATAACTCGAAAACCAAAAACGCTAGGTACCAATAACGTTTATGAAAGTCAACATATTTTTTTACGTACAATTAAAAGGTGCAATAAAAACTATAGCATTCCATTTAAAATAACGAAGTTATAGTCTACTTCCGGTAGACCGGAAGTGGTAGCCATCTTGAAAATATTTTAGATCGAAAGTTCCGACTGAACAACCCATACTACCAAAATTTCAAAACTGTACGAATACTGGAACCTATAAAAGTTCTAATGAACCAGTTACGTGACACACCCTGTATAGTCTTACAGTTGTATATGGTCCTCTGCCTACAGTATCTACTCATCCACATGCAATATTGGTCTTCTGTCAGCAGTATTTAGTCTTCTGCAATCAGTAAGTAGTCTCCTAGCAGCAATATCTAGTCTTCTGGAAGTAATATTTTTCCACGAAGACTCACCACCATCTAGTTTTCCACAAATAGTAGCAATTCTTAGTAGTTTTTAGTAGCTGTTTTGAGAACACTCTAATTTTTTATCATCGTCTAGTTTGATTATCTACATATTTGACGAGAATTTTGCTTTAATGTGCTTTGAAATTGATTTATTCGCTCATAAAAAAAAAGAATTATAAATTTAAGCCATCATCATATACAATTTGATTTCAATAATCAACATTCGAGTTTATAATACGCGATCAAACAAAACGAGCAAATCGAAACGCGTTTAATTTTCGATACAGCCCGGTTTATTATTATCGTTATTTCGGAACAGCTATTGTTTAATAACAATAATATCACCCTATCATTAGCTGTTGTTTACTGAACTTGATTAGAATAAACCGATTATTTTACAAATTATTATCATTCCATTTTCCAATAATCAACAAAAGTATTGTTTTAAAATTTAAAAACATTTGTGTAATAATTATTATACACGATATGGTTGGTATCGCCGAAACAGGAAGTTATTAAAAGAATATAAAACACCGAATCATATTATCCAATTTTCTCTTTTCCCCTCCTTCTTTTTTCTGATTTCCCATTATTAAATCAACGAAAAAAGTTAAAATAACTTTTTTTTTTTCAATCAGATAGTTTATTCACGTTGATATTACCTCCACACCACACGTTTTCACGTTAACCTTTTCACACCCATAAGAACGTGTCGTGCATTTAATTAGAAAAAAAAGATTTTTTTTTATATTCTTGGTTCGTTGGTTTGAACGGACTGTATAGCAAGAGGAAATGTTGACGAAGTCGTATCGAAAGTGTTGGATGAAGGTTGAGAGACTTGAGACAGAAAGGTAAAGTCCGCCGTGGTTCTTTACTTTACTTTCAAATCGCGCTCCGCTCCAGCTGTGTTCTTCGTTTCAAAGCGAAAGTGGATATAGGGTGGGTGTAACACTTGTTTTACAAAAAAAATTATATAAATTTAACAGATTTAATATCATTAAAATTGTAAAAAAGCGAAATTAAAAAGTGACATTTAACAAATCAAGAAACGTCATGATGACATTAATAAGATACGAGTTGCTTAGTTACAGGGTGGTTACCGTTAGTTACCATCAGCCGCCATTTTGGCTTCATCATGCGTTGGAATGACGTCATATTTTGGCGGGAAAATGAATTTGTTTAAATGCGATATTGTGACACTTTAGAATAAATTGAGAAATTTCTATTCAGAGTCAAATACATATTATAATTTTAAAAATTAATGCTGTTTCATTCAAATGAAAGCTATATTAAAGTTTAATGTTAAACATAAAACGTTTATCCTACCTTTGAGGGCCGCTTTATAACCGTGGTACATTTTCTCATGAATAAACATGAAAAACTTACGAATAGATATAAATTCGGTTTAAACCTGAATATTTCGACAAAAATCATCAAAATCACATTTAAATTCCAACTGAATTTCGTCATTGTTTGATTAACGTGGAACATTTTATAACAAAGAGGTTATATTTAATATTTTATGATTCACACCTAGAATCGAATGTCCATTGTATATGTACACAATGTATAGTTTTTGCGCAATGTCGATAACACAAATAGCGCACGGCAAAAATACCTAACATTTCGAAAAAATAAATAACTACGATTATTGCTACAAAATCGTATTGAGACAGATTGAAAAAAGAGAGCTCTAAAATTGATTACTCAATTAACTAAAATGAGAGATTAAACTTTTTGCAAATACAGGTTTGATGACAAATTTTATTGAATTTGTTTTGGCATAAACAATATTCTTTCAATAACTTGCTAAGATTATTGAAAAGAAACGATAAACTTCTGATTAAGTATGGAATTCTGAATGAAAGTGGTCTTCTTAGGAAATAAATGACAGAAAGGTAGTTTTGGTACCACTAAAGCCGAATCGAACCCTAAGTCTCAATAAAGAACATAGATACCAGTAAACTATCTATTCTCTGGATTGGTAATAAACTACGTGATCATGGCCATCTTTACTGAATGGTTTAAAAAAAGTTTCAATCCAGAAGTCAGTTTATATGAATTTTGTAGTTCTTGGTGTTCAAAAATTATATCAACCGAATGGAAAGAAAATATAACAACGCCAGTATTCAAAAAGGATGCAAAAAAGATCCTGAAAACTATCGTGGAATAAGCTTTCTAAGCTCGAAGCTATTTAGGAAAATTCTTGAAGGAAATAGTCCTCGGCCTATACTATCTAGTCTTCCACAAGCGGTATTCGTCCTCTGCCAGCAGCTTTTACAATCAGGAAGTTGTCTCTTGGCAGCATTATCTAGTCATCTCCAAGCAGTATCTTACATTATGCCAAGACGATCTAGTCTTCTATTAGCAGTTTATAATCTTGCAGTTGTACATGGTCCTCTCCCTATAGTATCTAGTCTTCTGCAATCAGTAAGTAGTCTCCTAGCAGTAGTATCTAGTCTTCTATTAGCACTATATAGTCTTGCAGTCGTATATGATCTATACTTAAAGACAAATTATCATTATGAAGTTTTTCGTATCGTAGCTGCTTTAAACAATTATTCTCGTATGATATGCTTATTACCAAAATAAGTATAAAATCCTCAAAATTATGGAAGAAGATAGTTTTATTACAAATAAATTTTAAATTTTATTACTCGGAACTGAACCTACAACTGCGAAAAACCGTTATTTTTGTTGGAATGAAAATCGGAACTGAACCAATATATTTTTTTAATTATAACGAAAAAAATAACACTTGAAACCCTGGTTTTAACGATAATAGCCTACTAGTTCAAATTAGAATTACATATAGGTACAGGTTAAGTATGGTATACCTTGTGTACTATTGATTAACCGTTGGAATAGAGGAACAGTTGTAACAAGTATTTGTAACTATTACCTTTTAGGAACAGGAACATATTGTACCTATTCCCCAAAAATATAAGTTTATAACTACCACAAGTATAAACTACTACAAGTATCTAATCTACCACAAGCAGTATCAGTCCTCTGCCGACTGTATCTAGTCTTTTGCAATCAGGAACTAGTCTCCTGACTACTTCCTGAGTCTAGTCTTCTCCAAACAGTATATAGTTACGTTATGCCAAGACGATCTAGTCTTCTATTAGCTGAGCAATATATAGTCTTGCAGTTATACATATATGGTCCTTTCCCTATAGTATCTAATCTTCTGCAATCAGTAATTAGTCTCCTAGCAGCAGTATCTAATCTTCTATTAGCAGCATATAGTCTTGCAGTTGTATATGATTTTCTACTTATAGTATCTAATCTTCCATAAGCAGTATCGGTTCTTTGCCAACAGCATCTTGTCTTTTGCAATCAGGAAATCTCCTAGCAGCAATATCGAGTCTTCTCCAAGCAGTATCTTACGTTATGCTAAGACGATCTAGTCTTCTATTAGCAGTTTATAATCTTGCAGTTGTACATGGTCCTCTGCCTATAGTATCTAGTCTTCTATTAGCACTATATAGTCTTGCAGTCGTATATGATCTATAGTTAAAGACAAATTATCATTATGAAGTTTTTGGTATCGTAGCTGCTTTAAACAATTATTCTCGTATGGTACGCTTATTACCAAAATAAGTATAAAATCCTCAAAATTATGGAAGAAGATAGTTTTATTACAAATAACTTTTAAATTTTATTACTCGGAACTGAACCTACAACTGCGAAAAACCGTTATTTTTGTTGGAATGAAAATCGGAACTGAACCAATATATTTTTTTAATTATAACGAAAAAAATAACACTTGAAACCCTGGTTTTAACGATAATAGCCTACTAGTATTCAAACTAGAATTACATATAGGTACAGGTTAAGTATAGTATGCCTTGTGAACTATTGATTAACCGTTGGAACAGAGGAACAGTTGTAAGAAGTATTTGTAACTATTACCTTTTAGGAACAGGAACATATTGTACCTATTCCCCAAAAATATAAGTTTATAACTACCACAAGTATAAACTACTACAAGTATCTAATCTACCACAAGCAGTATCAGTCCTCTGCCAACAGAATCTAGTCTTTTGCAATCAGGAAGTAGTCTCCTGGCAACAATATCTAGTCTTCTCCAAGCAGTATCTTACGTTATGCCAAGACGATCTACTGTTCTATTAGCTTAGTACTATACAGTCTTACAGTTATACAGGATGATTTATTTCTCATGGCAAATAATGACTAACAGATGAAAAAAATTGTAGTAAAAGTTTTTAGTTTCCTAGATAGCCGATATAATTGACGACATCTAGATTACTTAAAAAGCCACGGAAGTTAATACTGAGCGAATATTGCAAAATCAGATACATGCTGCTGTCCAGACAATTCGCTAACACCCTGGTTAAGGCCGCGCTAGTGGGAGATCGTGGATTCGGGGAGCACAATTGATAGAAAATACGGGAAATAATTTCGAACACTTGCTGTGATGTTATTTTAAAATGTTCTATTTTTGTCGTGAGGAGTAAATCTCCAAGTTTATGCATATAGGTTGAGAATCATCCTGTATACCGTCCTTGGCCTATAGTATCTAATCTTCTGCAATCAGTAAGTAGTCTCCTAGCAGCAGTATCTAGTCTTCTCCAAGCAGTATCTTACGTTATGCCAAGACGATCTACTGTTCTATTAGCTAAGTACTATACAGTCTTACAGTTATACAGGATGATTTATTTCTCATGGCAAATAATGACTAACAGATGAAAAAAATTGTAGTAAAAGTTTTTAGTTTCCTAGATAGCCGATATAATTGACGACATCTAGATTACTTAAAAAGCATAGTGTACGCCACGGAAGTTAATACTGAGCGAATATTGCAAAATCAGATACATGCTGCTGTCCAGACAATTCGCTAACACCCTGGTTAAGGCCGCGCTAGTGGGAGATCGTGGATTCGGGGAGCACAATTGATAGAAAATACGGGAAATAATTTCGAACACTTGCTGTGATGTTGTTTTAAAATGTCTTCTATTTTGTCGTGAGGAGTAAATCCCCAAGTTTATGCATATAGGTTGAGAATCATCCTGTATATGGTCCTTTGCCTATAGTATCTAATCTTCTGCAATCAGTAAGTAGTCTCCTAGCAGCAGTATCTAGTCTTCTCTTAGCAGCATATAGTCTTGCAGTTGTATATGATTTTCTACTTATAGTATCTAATCTTCCATAAGCAGTATCGGTTCTTTGCCAACAGCATCTTGTCTTTTGCAATCAGGAAATCTCCTAGCAGCAATATCGAGTCTTCTCCAAGCAATATCTTACGTTATGCTGAGACGATCTAGTCTTCTATTGGCTATTTATAGTCTTGCAGTTGTATATGGTCCTCTGCCTATAGTATCCAGTTTTCTGGAAGCAATATTTTGTTCTAATCTTCCATCAACACCATTTAGTTTTCTACAAATAGTATCATAAAAGATGTGAGGATAACAGAAAAGTATGGGACATCCACTTCGAACGTATGGAAGTCTCCCAATAGTAAAGATTCCCCGATGGACCTTCTATACAATGGAGATGATGATTATTTAGTTATAGCAAAATAAAATTTTGTAATAATAAAAGAGAAATATTGTTACCAAAAACCCTAAAAGCTTTTACACAGATTTAAAATATCAAATTGTATATAAAGTGACACCGCATTTTCAATTTAAGGACTTTATTTATTTACATATTTTTTATTTATTTTTGAAATTCCTCCTTGTAGTTTCCGCGCGAATTGAAATTTATCGCCCCTTACGCGGATTTATGGGATCGATTTTTCATGTTTATGGCACGAGGAGAGCGGAATAAAAATCTACCCCCGATTTATCCTCTATATGGTTCGGTGTAATTTAAGCTTTCCTATCGAATAATCGCTTTTAGATTAGGGTTATAGGCGCAGTTCGTGACGAGAGATTAATATCTGCAAAAAAAAAAAACATTTCCATTTCGATTTTTTTTTGTAATCATCATTCACGATAATCCCATCAAAAAATTTCTCCCATTTCCTCTCTCTTTCTCTCCGCGTGGTGATCTACAACTTCGAAGATTTCGCTGCCCCACATTCCATTATGGTACGTAACATACTCTTCGTTATACAACTTCGACGCATGTCACGTTAGTTTCACTTTCAACATCATCATCAATAACAACAATAATGGAACACAACATTGGAAATTAATAAAAAAATCGTCTTTATAGCATATAATTAATAAATTAGAATTAAAACCTTGATAACATTTCTTTTTTTGCTCAACTTATCGAGTGTTCTAATTTTAAAACGTTAAAAGAACCGAGTAACCTCGATGCGTAATCGACTTTTAAACTCTTGACTCTAAAGTAAAGTAAACTTTAAAACTCTCCCTCTCTTTCTTCCGTCATTTATATTGTGTTTAAATCTCGTGTAGAATGTGTATCAAACGAGGAACCAGACGTGACGACAACGATAACATTCCCTCTCTCGGTTTTAGATGACGTTAAACTGGGTAAAGGAACGGGAAATGTTTTCAAAATGTAAATCTGGGACGAACTGGTGCGTATGGAAATGTGCAAAAAGTGTTAAGGTAGAGTTTGTTGGTTCTTTGCACGCGATTATTACAATGGTAAAGTGGGTTTCGTCCTTGGACGTTTGATAAAGAACTTTCGTTTTAATTCCCAGGGCAGATTCCCATAAAATTATTAAAAGAAACAATTTGTAATTTATTTCATCTATAATTAACCTACATTACTATGTACGCAAGAAAAAAAATAAAAAATCAACAAACAAGGTTTCAAATTTGAAATTCATGTAATTAGTCTTTGTCTAAAACGATTAAGTTTGAAGAAAATTAACGAAGAAAAAAATACACGATACATCAAGGTTAAAAGATGTAAATTTCAAACAAGTTTTTTCTTTTAATGATTTAATAATTTTCAATTTGTCATTTTGACGTTTAAATTCAATTTCCGAATAAACGTCAATATGACGTTTAAAATGTCAAATTATAAGTTTGAATTAAAATAAATTTTACTTATATAAAAATAATTAGTGTCATCAATAATTTTAATTAGTTTCTAATCGACCATATGATCGCAAAGAATTTATTTGCTGTCTTAAGAATCTTAAGATTCAAGATTGGAAACTCAGTGAATGTCCTTGTTCTCCGTAGAGGAACTTTCGCTCGATTCTATTATGCGAAAAGAACTGTCGTTGGCTTCAGGGACGATTTCATAATTAGGTCTGGTTTAGAAAACCTTAAAAATTCTTTTTTATATCTTAACCTCACTTTTTTTAAAAACAGTTTCTAAACATTTTTTGAATTACTTACCGAAATATGTGATCCCCCGATGAACTTGGAATTGTAGGGGAGCTTTCTATGGGACACTTTCCACAAGTCAAACGACGACGGCTGCACAATTTCAAACACTCCTCGGTCGTCGATCGCGGTAGCATTATTTTACAACCTGACCCGCTCGTTGTGTGACTCTCTCAGTAACCCCACACAACTAAAATAAATGTTAAACAAAAATATGACCAGACGAGAGAGAACAACAAAAAAAATAATTGATCGAAATCTTTTTCAACTGTGTATCCAGCGGGAACACATCGCAGCTTTTTTCCGGGGGAGTAAGAGCTTAATTTTGGGGACACCTACTTCACGGGGCTGTCAGATGCGAACTGACAGCTCCTACGATTTACACCGAATTGAACCGAAACATAGACGAATGTGTACCGTTTTATAGCGCCATCTAAATTTTTAACGTCAAACTATAGTTATTAAACAAAATTAACGTTAAAAATTTATTTTAAACCTCATATTTTATTTAAAATTATTGCGGAATAATCAAATTTTATTAATTTAAGAATAATTCCGATATAAAATCTAAATTAATCCAGTATAGCGCCATCTAACTTTTCGATTCAAACTAAAAGAAATTTCGTAATAATTGATATTTCAAAGATATTTATTTCTAATTTTATGACTTTTAAAGGAGTATGTAACTTTTTAATTCATTTTTAATCAATTAAAACAAATTAATTAATTAAATTTACTAAAATTAAGTTAAAAAGATTTGTTGTATATTGGGTTGCCTATATATTCAAGAAATATTAAAATTAATAATAAAAATCGGTAAAAATTGTTTAAATATAGGTTAATATACTTTATTTTGATTTTAAAACTGTTTTCTTTTCGATTTAAAGGAAAAATCACTTTTAGTTTTTGAGAAAATATTTTTTTAAGTTTATGTCAAATTTGTTTCAAATTTGGAGGTTAACATTTTGTATGAGTTAGTTTTAAAAAGCTGTATTAAATCGAATTTTTGGAAAATAATAATGGAAGTTTCGTAATATGTTTATAAAAGTGTCTTCTTTGCAGTAGAGAAAACCGTTGGGATAAATCACTTTTAGTTTTTGAGAAAAAAGTTTGTGTCAAATTTGGAGGTTAACATTTTTTACGGGTTAGTTTTAAAAAGCTGTATTAATCTATTTTTTAGAAAATAATAATGGAAGTTCCGTAATTTATTTATAAGCGTCTTCTTTGTAATAAAGAAAACCGTTGGGATGAATCACTTAGTTTTTGAGAAATAAATTTGTGTCAAATTTGGAGGTTAAGTTTTATGGGTTAGTTTTAAAAATCAATTTTTTTTTGGAAAATAAGAATACACATTTCGTAATTCATTAATGTAAGTGTGTCCTTTTCAGGAAAAGAAACCGTTTTAAAAAATTTTCTTGAAAAAAAGCATACATAGACAGTTTTTAAAAACAGTTTGAGAACATATGCACGATTTTATAAAACGGAAGTCGGAAGTTAGAGGACGATATCGCCGGTGGCATAACTTATTATATCTATCTTTTCCGTGTCAAAGTTGCGGAGAACTTTGAGAAACTTTCCGGCACACGTCGACTGACAATGAGACTTTGCGGATTCTTCGCTTACAATAGCTGCTTTGGCCCCTTCTAAAATATAGTTTTGCTTACGGGCGATGACACGATCTCCCCGATTTCGAGGACATTCGCCCCAAAAATGAAATACGTTTACTAAATTATCTTACGGATACAATTTGTCAAAGTTTTTAAAAGAATTCAAAAATGTCAGAAAAAAGCGATGACAATGAAACAGACGTTAAATCTCGCTCAAAGATTTCTTCAGCCGAATCAAATGTCTCGGATAAATCTCGTAATTTTAGTTTATCTCATCCCGGAAGTAGTCGAAGTTGTAGAAGCGGAAAAAGTAGTCGTTCAAGGTCACCGATTTTGTATAGTTCAAGTGAAAACGAATCCAAAGAGAACGAAATTGATGATTGGAATTCATTAAATCGGCAATATCTCCAAAAACTCGAAGATTACCAAAGAGAACAGAAATGTTACGAAGAAGAAATTAATAATTATTGTAGATTAATTCACAGCGCCCCTTTAACATTACAAAAAACTCAAAATAAAGTGTGTAATTTAAACGTTATCGATGAAATCGACGAAGAAAATGAAGAAGTTTATTTGTCAGATTCGATTAATAAAGAATCAATTTTTTTAAGTGAAGATGAAATTTTAATAACACCAAGACAAAAAGAAGTGCCGCCGAAAAAGATATGCATTCGCCCGAACACTCCGGTTATATTCACAAAAAATGTGTTATCACCACAAAGAAATGTTTCAACAGATTCAATTGAAAAACACGAATCACAACCGAATCAAAGGGTAAATATAGGAACGAAAACTTTTATTATTCGCAACACAAATGACGCTGAAAAGCGATCAATTTGTACGCAAGTTGAGAATTCAACATCTTTACCGCACTCGGTCGATGAAGATTCTTCATCTAACGTGACTTTAGAGCCGAATATTGTCGTTTTAAATAAATCACCTTGCAAAAATCTCAAAAATTGTAATAGTCCTAAAGGGGATGCTCCGGATTCTAACAAAACGAAGGGCAAAATAAAAAATAAAAAGAAAAATTTGACGAAAAAGAAGAGATCGTGGAGGGTTAAGAAGAATGCGGTCGATTGTAGGAAAAGTAACAGTTCATCAGAGGTAAATTTACATTAATACTGTATTTGCGGAATAATTTTTAAATAATCAATTGGCAATTAGTTTAATTAATCGTAAAATTAACAAAAAATAAATAAAACGATTTGCTTTTGTGCGATTATTCTCGTCGGCTAATTCATTAAAATCACCACAATAAATTATTTAAGTGGTGGAATATTCATGAGGATTCAATTTATATCCAACATCCGATAATTAATAGAATATTTCACAAAATAATAACAAATGAAATTAAGAATGATAATTATTTTAATAGGATTTTCATAAATAATCTCAAATTTTAACGTGAAACGTTTAAATTAATCCCAATGTAAATTTAAAGTTACTCTAATATTCGGGGTATTCCCCAAGTTGTCTATATGATATATAAATCAAGGACGGTAGTTCTAGCTTTAATTGTTATGCAGTGATACATTTTTGTATATTTTTTTTAACTAAAAGTAGAGCTAACACTAGATCTAGAACTAGAAACATTCAGGTTTAGCCGCACGTCTCTTAAGACACCCAAATCCGAATGATTCTAGTTCTAGGACTAGTGTTAGTTCTAGTGACACTTAGAATATGAGTATAAAAATTTCTCAAAGTGTTAATAAGAGTGTCCTCTTTCCAATAAACCAACACGTTTTGAAAAATAACTTTTAGTTTTTGAGAAAACAATATTTGAAGTTTTGATAAAATTTAAAATTTTCATCGATAATTTTCAAAATTCGCTATAAATTTAATTTTTTGAAAAATCTTTGTGGAAATATCACCAAATGTTATACTATGATGGCCAGTTTTAAGTTGATATAAGCTTAAACATTAAGCATCTTTCACAAACGACCTTGGCTTAATAACTACAACCTCGGGTGAGTTGTATGATTCTGGACGAATAAGCCGAGGNTATTCGCTTATTAAATTCGTTATTTTTTTCTGATTACAAAAATAGGTATCCCCTTTTTAATGCAAAAAGCCGTTTTGAAAAATCACTTTTAGTTTTTGAGAAATAAATTTTTGAAATGATCGACAATTTTTTCGAATTTTGCAATTTTCGCCAATTAAGTTTTAAAAATTCGTATTAAATCCACTTCTTGGAATATGAGTATGAAAATTTCTCAAAGTGTTAATAAGAGTGTCCTCTTTCCAATAAACCAACACAAATCACTATCCGTTCCATCACTAAAAATCGTCAACTTTGAAATATTCTAGAGCCTCGCCCGCAAGCGACCTCGGCGATTTGAGACAAAATCGTTCATTACATATTATCTTTTCCGTTACATCGAGGTTTTATTGTATTTTAATGCGATTGTCATAAATTATCGCAAATTTTAACCCTTATTTCTAAACTAATAACTTAATATTGTATATATTAAAAGGATTAAAATAAAATAAGGGGGCGTATCTGTTGCTTTAAACTTCTTCTTTGACACAATAGGGACTCGATTCGGATTCGAAACGTTGGATTTAAGGGACCGGAATTCGGATTAATGGGAACCGAACGAGATTAAAAATAAAACTCTCGTCGACGGGCGAGTTTGTTCCTCTTTTTATCCCGTTTTCCTATTTTTTTGTTTTACTTTTCTGTTCTATACGTCTAAATTAAATTTCTTTTTTCAGATTTCGCTAAATTCACCAAAAAACTTGAACGTTTTTCTCACCCAACCAATTCAAGATAAAAATCGTTTACAATTTTCAATCTCAAACGATAACCTTAAAACGAACACCCCGGTATCATCGAAAAACTCTCAAGACATCGAATTAAAACGGGATGATTATTTAAATAAAGAGTATTGTAAAGAGATATTGGGCGATTTCCGGTTAGGAGAGGAAATCGCGATAAATTTCAATGATCTCGATTTAAATGAAGACACGTTTAAAATGAAAGGATTGGAATTGATAAAAACGCCGGGTTTGTTGGTGTTAAAACCTATTGGTATTCAAAACGAGATGGTTTCAGGAAACGAAACAAACGGAGAAAACAAAATTAAACCATTGGTGGAGTCGAGAAGACATCAGAACGTTGATATGGAATTTTACGATGTCTCCAACATCTCCACCGTCACTTCCCCGAGGGTGTCTTTACGGTGGAATGAGATTTTTACTCCCAATCTTAAACTCGATTGTAAGGATAATGAAGATTTAGGTTGTATTTGTTTAAAATGTTTTAAGAAAAAAAAATAAATAATTAAAAAACATTTAAATCTTCTTCTTGGACAGTTTCAAGAAGAACTAAGTACCAAGAGATTATGTATCGCTTAAAATTTATGACCTAAGAATGGAAACGCATTGAGTGTGTTTAAAGTCGAAAGTCAAACCTCATTAAACGCCGGTCAAAATTTGGTCTCGTGTTAAAACGAGATAACTAACTTTTCAAGTAGTTTCGTACCTCGAAACCTTAATAACACCTTTATAAAAACATCCAAAATTCATTTTTAATTAAAAAAATGATTATTTTCATTGTTAATTTCACATTTCCGTTACATAATTTGATACTCCAACGAACAAACATCCCATTATTCGGGAAATGTGGATTATAATCCGATATCACGAGGACCAATTCGTTGGGAGGGGTAGGTTTCGATAAAGTTATTGTCCGGGCATAAATTAACATATAAATTCTATATCGAGAGATAATCACAAAAGCGTAATCGAGACCGCTTTATGTTTTCACCGAAAATTGGGTTGAAAACCCGATTTTATTAAATTGACTATATTTTTTTAGATACAAAACTTAATTTATTAACCCATTCTGTATCAAAAACATGTTTTTATTACAACCCGTGGTAAATTTCAAGTAAAATCCACCTGGAAATCAACCCACAAACTGAGCAGGCGCTAAAATATCGAACGAATTTTAGTTTGAAAACGAGATGCTGGGCGTGAAAATCAACTGGAACCAACCCTGATGAAGCAAAAAAGATTTATGTAGTTATAAAAAGAAAAGATTATGTGGAGAACACAATTAGCATTGTTGGTGTGTTTAATAAGTTTTTGCCATGTCACTAAAGGTAAGCATTCAACACTTTATTGAACTAATTTATCACTTAATTCTATATTTTAGGTGCTATTGAACAAATAGAAGCAAATCCCGACGCTAAAAGACTTTATGATGACCTATTAAGCAATTATAACAGACTTATTCGACCCGTTGGGAATCACACCGAAACTTTAACAGTTTATTTGGGGCTAAAATTATCTCAATTAATCGAAATGAATTTGAAAAACCAAATTATGACCACAAATTTATGGGTGGTACAGGTAAAAAAATATATTTGACATTTATGTCAAATTTGACATTCAATTATCAAATTAGACTAAATCATTTTGATTTAATAATTTAAAAATTTCTCAACATCACTTTAATTTGTTATGAATCAAAAATGTTTTAAAAATTTTAATCAATATTTCAATTTTAAATTTTATTTAAATTTAAATATTGACAATTATTTAATTTTCTATTTGACGTTTAAATGTCAAATTTGACATTTACAATTTTTTAATATAACTTTTTAATCCAAACGGATTTTTTAATAGTTTCGTACTCAATATTTATTAACATCGACGTGTTTGTCGTAAAATTTGAATGAAGGTAATAAAATTCGAGAAATGTCTGTAAATATCAGAAAATATCAAATTTAATGTCTCGGGGATTAAATTCCGAACGATTTGTTTCGTATCGTTGCAGGATGTTGTACTTGAGTTTATTGTCATTCGTCTAATATTAGGATTTGTGTACAAATATTTCAGTTTTAGGAATGAGAATTGTTTTCATATATATTTTTCTTAACTTCGCGTTTGGTAACAATCAAACAACTTTAAGTGTTAACATCAAAATCATTGATTAATTGATTAAATTTACACTTTTTTGATCTTATAAGATTATAAATGGATATTTTGAATTATATTTATATTCCTTCAAATACACAAACACTTCCTGCATTATCGACTATATAATATTATTTCCTTATCGCTAGATGGAGACAAAAACACCTAATTCTATAATGTTAGAAGTACTTTCAACTTTATCGGTTATAAAGTTTGATAATTCCCCTAAATTTTAACATAACTTCTCCATATCCATCCCAAAACTAACTCGATGATTAAAATTTATAATCACCTTCATTTCGAACTCCTCACAGAAATGGAACGACTACAAGTTGCGATGGAACCCGGAGGAATACGGCGGAGTTGAGATGCTTTATGTTCCATCTGAACATATTTGGTTGCCTGATATAGTTCTTTTTAATAAGTAAATTCAAATAAATTTGATTACCAAATAGTGATGATTTAAATTTTGCAGTGCCGATGGAAATTATGAAGTAACTTTGATGACAAAGGCTACTTTAAAGTATACGGGGGAAGTTGAATGGAAACCACCCTCGATTTACAAGTCCAGTTGTGAGATCAACGTCCAGTATTTTCCTTTCGACGAACAGAGTTGTCTTATGAAGTTTGGCTCATGGACTTATAACGGATTACAGGTATTAAAGGAAGGGGGTAGAACTTTACGAGGTTATCAAGGAGGATTATAGAGGGTTTCAAGTTTACGGGGTCTTAATTTCTTAACAACAAAGAAATTTGCATTAAATAACTCTATTTTTTTTAATTTGATGATGAAAATGATTTAATTTTTGAATTGTGTGTATATTGGGTTGCATAACTTTTCGCATTTTTCTTTTTAGGTTGATTTAAAACATATCAATCAAAAAGAAGGAAGCAATCGCGTTAACATCGGTATTGATTTATCAGAATTTTATTTATCGGTTGAATGGGATATTTTAGCAGTCCCAGCGACGCGAAATGAAGAATATTACCCGTGTTGCCCCGAGCCATTTTCAGGTTAAACATTTTTGTATCAAATTCTTTATTGTAACTTTTTTTGTTGTAGATATAACATTTAAAATAACAATGCGAAGAAAAACGTTATTTTACACCGTAAATCTAATAATCCCCTGCGTTGGAATAACGTTTTTAACAGTCCTAGTTTTTTATCTTCCATCAGATTCTGGAGAAAAAATGACTCTGTGCGTTTCAATTTTGCTTTCTTTGACAGTGTTTTTCCTTTTATTAGCCGAAATTATCCCACCAACTTCTTTGGCTGTTCCACTTTTAGGAAAATATTTGCTCTTTACGATGATTTTGGTTACTTCTTCGATTTGGGTTACGGTTTGTGTCTTAAACGTTCATTTCAGGTAATTAAATTTATTTATTATTTATATTTTTCATTTTTTTGAATCTGGTTATCATTCTTTCCATTTACTTCGATTCTCCTTTTTTTGCTCCCGACGCTACCAGAAGATAGCGCTAGTTAGCATAAAATATCACTATGTTACATATTTTTACTGAACTAAAACTAGAACTAACACTAGACCTAGAACTAGAAAGTATTGGGTTTAGCCGCACGTCTCTCAATACGGCTAAACCCAATACTTCTTTCTATGAGATATGATTGTTTTAAATTAAATTTTATAAATCTAACCTGTCATAAGTGAATTAAAAAAATCATAACTTCCAAATTAGTAGAAATAAAGAAATAATTTTTGATACATTAAATATTAATTAAATTTGCTTTAAAATGGTTTTTATTTCATGGTGATATCTCAATTCGTTGTTGAGATATGATTTTTTTAATTTCATTTTTGACAAGTTAACCTCAATAACAACACTGAGTTGATTTAAAAATCTTATCACCGGGATTTATAGGAACGAAGGAATTATTTTTGGTGTGTTAAAACTAGATTAAATTTACTACAAAATGGCTTTTAAATCATCTTAATATCTCAATTAGTCTTTGAGATATGATTCTTTTAAATTAAATTTTATAAATCTAACCTGTCATAAGTGAATTAAAAAAATCATAACTTCCAAATTAGTAGAAATAAAGAAATAATTTTTGATACATTAAATATTAATTAAATTTGCTTTAAAATGGTTTTTATTTCGTGGTGATATCTCAATTCGTTCTTGAGATATGATTTTTTTAATTTCATTTTTGACAAGTTAACCTCAATAACAACACTGAGTTGATTTAAAAATCTTATCACCGAGATTTATAGGAACGAAGGAATTATTTTTGGTGTGTTAAAACTAGATTAAATTTACTACAAAATGGCTTTTAAATCATCTTAATATCTCAATTAGTCTTTGAGATATGATTCTTTTAAATTAAATTTTATAAATCTAACCTGTCATAAGTGAATTAAAAAAATCATAACTTCCAAATTAGTAGAAATAAAGAAATAATTTTTGATACATTAAATATTAATTAAATTTGCTTTAAAATGGTTTTTATTTCGTGGTGATATCTCAATTCGTTCTTGAGATATGATTTTTTTAATTTCATTTTTGACAAGTTAACCTCAATAACAACACTGAGTTGATTTAAAAATCTTATCACCGAGATTTATAGGAACGAAGGAATTATTTTTGGTGTGTTAAAACTAGATTAAATTTACTACAAAATGGCTTTTAAATCATCTTAATATCTCAATTAGTCTTTGAGATATGATTCTTTTAAATTAAATTTTATAAATCTAACCTGTCATAAGTGAATTAAAAAAATCATAACTTCCAAATTAGTAGAAATAAAGAAATAATTTTTGATACATTAAATATTAATTAAATTTGCTTTAAAATGGTTTTTATTTCGTGGTGATATCTCAATTCGTTCTTGAGATATGATTTTTTTAATTCCATTTTTGACAATTTAACCTCAATAATAACACTGAGTTGATTTAACAATCTTATCACCCTGATTTATGGGACCGAAGAAATTATTTTTGGTGTGTTAAAACTAGATTAAATTTACTACAAAATGGCTTTTAAATCATTTTAATATCTTAATGAGTCTTTGAGATATGATTCTTTTAAATTAAAGTTTATAAATCTAACCTGACATAAGTAAATTAAAAAAATTATAACTTACAAATTAGTAGAAATAAAGAAATAATTTTTGATACATTAAATATTAATTAAATTTGCTTTAAAATGGTTTTTATTTCATGGCGATATCTCAATTCGTTCTTGAGATATGATTTTTTTAATTTCATTTTTGACAAGTTAACCTCAACAACAACATTGAGTTGATTCAAAAATCGTAACACCGGGATTTATAGGAACGAAGGAATTATTTTCGGTGCGTTAAAACTAGATTAAATTTACTGCAAAATGGATTTTAAATCACCTTAATATCTCAATTAGTCTTTGAGTTATAATTCTTTGAAATTAAATTTTATAAATCTGTTTTAGTGAATTAAAAAAATCATAACTTCCAAATTTGTAGAAATAAAGAAATAATTTTTGATACATTGAATATTAATTAAATTTGCTTTAAAATGGTTTTTATTTCGTGGTGATATCTCAATTCGTTCTTGAGATATGATTTCTTTAATTTCATTTTTGACAAACTAACCTCAATAACAACACTGAGTTGATTTAAAAATCTTATCACCGAGATTTATAGGAACGAAGGAATTATTTTTGGTGTGTTAAAACTAGATTAAATTTACTACAAAATGGCTTTTAAATCATCTTAATATCTCAATTAGTCTTTGAGATATGATTCTTTTAAATTAAATTTTATAAATCTAACCTGTCATAAGTGAATTAAAAAAATCATAACTTCCAAATTAGTAGAAATATAGAAATAATTTTTGATACATTAAATAGTAATTAAATTTGCTTCAAAATGGTTTTTATTTCGTGGTGATATCTCAATTCGTTCTTGAGATATAATTTTTTTAATTTCATTTTTGACAAGTTAACCTCAATAACAACACTGAGTTGATTTAAAAATCTTATCATCGAGATTTATAGGAACCAAGGAATTATTTTTGGTGTGTTAAAACTAGATTAAATTTACTGCAAAATGGATTTTAAATCATCTTAATATCTCAATTAGACTTTGAGATATGAGTGTTTGAAATTAAATTTTATAAATCTAACCTGTCATAAGTGAATTAAAAAGATCATAACTTCCAAATTAGTAGAAATAAAGAAATAATTTTTGATACATTAAATATTAATTAAATTTGCTTTAAAATGGTTTCTATTTCGTGGTGATATCTCAATTCGTTCTTGAGATATGATTTTTTTGACAAGTTAACCTCAATAACAACACTGAGTTGATTTAAAAATCTTATCACCGGGATTTATAGGAACGAAGGAATTATTTTTGGTGTGTTAAAACTAGATTAAATTTACTACAAAATGGCTTTTAAATCATCTTAATATCTCAATTAGTCTTTGAGATATGATTCTTTAAATTAAATTTTATAAATCTAACCTGTCATAAGTGAATTAAAAAAATCATAACTTCCAAATTAGTAGAAATAAAGAAATAATTTTTGATACATTAAATATTAATTAAATTTGCTTTAAAATGGTTTTTATTTCGTGGTGATATCTCAATTCGTTCTTGAGATATGATTTTTTTAATTTCATTTTTGACAAGTTAACCTCAATAACAACACCGAGTTGATTTAAAAATCTTATCATCGAGATTTATAGGAACGAAGGAATTATTTTTGGTGTGTTAAAACTAGATTAAATTTACTACAAAATGGTTTTTAAAGCATCTTAATATCTTAATTAGTCTTTGAGATATGATTCTTTTAAATTAAATTTTATAAATCTAACCTGTCATAAGCGAATTAAAAAAATCATAACTTCCAAAGTAGTAGAAATAAAGAAATAATTTTTGATACATTAAATATTAATTAAATTTGCTTCTAAATGGTTTTCATTTCGTGGTGATATCTCAATTCGTTCTTGAGATATAATATTTTTAATTTCATATTTGACAAGTTAACCTCAATAACAACACTGAGTTGATTCAAAAATCGTAACACCGGGATTTATAGGAACGAAGGAATTATTTTTGGTGTGTTAAAACTAGATTAAATTTACTACAAAATGGCTTTTAAATCACCTTAATATCTCAATTAGTCTTTGAGATATGATTCTGTTAAATTAAATTTTATAAATCTAACCTGTCATAAGTGAATTAAAAAAATCATAACTTCCAAATTTGTAGAATTAAAGAAACAATTTTTGATACATTAAATATTAATTAAATTTGCTTTAAAATAGTTTCTATTTCGTGGTGATATCTCAATTCGTTCTTGAAATATGATTTTTTTAATTTCATTTTTGACAAGTTAACCTCAACTACAACATTGAGTTGATTCAAAAATCGTAACACCGGGATTTATAGGAACGAAGGAATTATTTTTGGTGTGTTAAAACTAGATTAAATTTACTACAAAATGGTTTTTAAATCATCTTAATATCTCAATTAGACTTTGAGATATGAGTGTTTGAAATTAAATTTTATAAATCTAACCTGTCATAAGTGAATTACAAAAATCATAACTTCCAAATTAGTAGAAATAAAAAAATCATTTTTGGTACAGTAAACATTAATTAAATTTGCTTTAAAATGGTTTTTATTTCGTGGTGATATCTCAATTCGTTGTTGAGATACGATTTTTTTAATTTCATTTTTGACAAGTTAACCTCAATAACAACACTGAGTTGAATTAAAAATCGTATCACCGGGATTTATAGGAACGAAGGAATTATTTTTGGTGTGTTAAAACTAGATTAAATTTACTACAAAATGGGTTTTAAATCATCTTAATATCTCAATTAGTCTTTGAGTTATAATTCTTTGAAATTAAATTTTATAAATTCGTTTTAAGTGAATTAAAAAAATCATAACTTCCAAATTTGTGGAAATAAAGAAACAATTTTTGATACATTAAATATTAATTAAATTTGCTTTAAAATGGTTTTTATTTCGTGGTGATATCTCAATTCGTTCTTGAGATATGATTTTTTTAATTTCATTTTTGACAAGTTAACCTCAACAACAACATTGAGTTGATAGTAACTTGGCTAAACCCGAATGTTTCTAGTTCTAAGTCTAGTGTTAGTTCTAGTTTTAATTGTTATTCAGCGTTAGTAGCGTATTTTTTAATTAATTATGTTTTTTTGATATTTGTTTTAAATTTAAGATCACCCTCAACTCATAAAATGTCACCGTGGGTTCGAAAAATTTTCTTGGAATGGATGCCAAGGATGTTAATAATGCGAAGAACAACGTATTCATTACCAGAATACGACGATAATCAACCCCCGAGAGGTTTTACAACGAGCGAATTAGATATGCAATTAAACATGGGTGATCCTTTTACTTCCGATTTTAAAATTACAACGAGAGAACCCAGTTTTGTTTTACAAAATCAAGATCAAGATGATAAAATTAAAGCGCACTCTTCAAGTTGGTTAATTAATTTGGTATTTTCTTTTTTGATTAGAAATTATTTTGTTTTAGTGACTTGCTCTTCTACAATAACACCTAAAATTCTTTCCGCTAACGTTTTGGCAGCTTTGGAAGGTGTTCGGTTTATTGCCCAACATATTAGGGATGCCGATAAAGATAATGAGGTACAAAAACTTTGTTAATATTCATTTTTGATTATCATTTTTTGTTGTAGATCGTTGAAGATTGGAAATTCGTTTCGATGGTTTTAGATCGCTTTTTCCTGTGGGTTTTTACTTTAGCTTGTATCGGTGGAACTTGTGGGATAATTTTTCAAGCTCCTTCGTTATACGATACAAGAGTTCCCGTTGATCAACAATTAACTAATATCCCAATTTCGAAAATATTCCAATTACCCCCTTCTCACATCCCCATAAACACTTTATAAGGAATTATCAGTATTTATTCCTTAAGTAGAATAAATTAAGATCGTTATGGAATAATAATTTTTTTATTAGCCTCCCACAGAAGCGATAACAACGCTTAAAATCGGACTCATTTTAAAATATGTTCCTAAAAAAGATATTGTTTATAAATCTATTTGGTTTTATTGTTGCATTGCGTAAGTTATTTTTAATTTAGCCTTTTAAACTAAATTTATTCATCATTTTGATTTAGCCCCGGCGATAAAACCATGTTTTAAATCAAAAATGGTCTCAAATAAATGTTTACAAAAAAATATACCCTACATAATCTCAAAATTGGGAGCAAAAGGCTACAAAAATCTTGGAATCCCACCGTTAGACCCACTCATTCTATCAGAACCCATCATTTACGACATCCCTTTAGGAGTTAAAACCAATCTTACACTAAACAACATTCAAATAATCGGCCTTTCAAAAGTCAATTTAAAAAACGTACGATTTAGTTTGAGAAGAAATAAATTAAAGCTACGTTTAAGATATCCCACATTAAATACCACCCTAAATTACGATATTGATGGATTTTTAACTGGATGTGGTTCGATTCAATTAAATTTAAGTAAGTCGTTTTAATTAATATTATTAAAATTATTTAATTTTTCCTTTAAGAAAACGTCGATGTCGCTTTAAAACTGAATTTGGATATTTTAAAATACGGAAAAGAATTTATTAAATTACCCAAAACGATTCGTAAAGGCCAAGATATTTTTGCGACAAGAATCGGTGACGCCGAAATTAAATTTGATGGTTTAATTGAAGATGAGATATTACAACAAGGTTTTAATCGAATTTTAAACGATTATTTTTTGGGTTTATATCATTCAACGAAAGAAGGAGTCATGCTGATGCTTTGGGATGTTTTGTACAATTTCATTCAACCAATTTTGGATAAAACACCGCTTGATTTAAACGATTAAAAAATTCTTAATCTAACAAGATTACATAAAAAGTTTAAATAGATCTTATTTATTCAAAAATCCTTCAATTCTCAAACAAATCCTTTCGAATCCTACGTTCTCAATGCCATGGAATAAGAATGTAATTCTTATTCAGTTCAGTACAAGAAATTTTCCTTCAACCACATAAGAAAAGAAAATGTTTTTTATAAAATCGAATACGTTACTTTTATTAACTCTAAACTTATTTTTATTTATTATTTGTGAAAAACTACGTAAGTTTATTTTAACAAAATTAAGAAACAAATTGAGTCGAATTTTTTAGCTGATTATTTCAAAATTTGCGATCGAAACGATCCGGATTTAAACGATTGCATTTTGAAGGCATCGAAAAGGGTGGTGCCGCTTTTGGTTAAAGGAATCGATTATTTAAATGTACCAGAACTATCGCCTTTAAAAGTACCGGAAATCGATTTGGATCAGGGGGATAATCTAAATTTAAAATTGATTAATGTCACTGTGAGTGGGTTGGAAGGGGCTGATTTAAGAGATATCGAGTGAGAAACATTAAAAGATTTGAGCAAATTTGTTTAATTCGTAATCAATTTAATCTTTTAGTGCAAATTTAACAAAAAGATTCATAAAAAGTGAAATTCATTTCGATGAGATCGTTTTTGAAAGTTTTTATGAAGTTAAAGGAAGAGTTATTATTCTGCCCATTAACGGAAATGGAACTGCAAATATTAAATTTGGTAAATAAATTAATTTATTTTCTTTAAAAAGTCAAATTTAAACGTCATTTATTGTATGACATTAATGACAGCTGTCAGTTATGACTTACGTGTTGATTACCGTTAGTTCGCCAATATGGCCGCAAAGAAACGAATATGATTGGTTGGGGGATAAAAAGGCGGGAAAATTGCTTTATTTAAATAAATTAATGTGTAAACTTTCTTTTGAGCGAAAGAACTTTTAAGTTTTTCTATACGAAGTAAATTTCTTGTTTACTCAAGGGCTTAAGTTTAAATTTTCTAAACTTAACCCGTCATAAGTGAATTAAAAAATCATAACTTCCAAATTTGTAGAAATAAAGAAATAATTTTTGATACATTAAATATTGATTAAATTTGCTTTAAAATGGTTTTTATTTCGTGGTAATATCTCAATTCGTTCTTGAGATATGATCTTTTTAATTTCATTTTTGACAAGTTAAGCTCAATAACAACACTGAGTTGAATTAAAAATCATATCACCGAGATTTATAGGAATGAAAGAATTATTTTTAGTGTTTTAAAACTAGATTAAATTTACTACAAAATGGCTTTTAAATCATCTTAATATCTCAATTAGTCTTTGAGATATGATTCATTTAAATTAAATTTTATACGTCTAACCTGTCATTAGTGAATTAAAAAAATCATAACTTCCAAATTTGTAGAAATAACGAAATAATTTTTGATACATTAAATATTAATTAAATTTGCTTTAAACTGGTTTTTATTTCATGGTGATATCTCAATTTGTTCTTGAGATATGATTTTTTTAAATTTCATTTTTGACAAGTTAACCTCAATAACAACACTGAGTTGATTTAAAAAACGTATCACCGGGATTTATAGGAACGAAGGAATTATTTTTGGTGTGTTAACACTAGATTAAATTTACTACAAAATGGGTTTTAAATCATCTTAATATCTCAATTAGTCTTTGAGTTATAATTCTTTGAAATTAAATTTTATAAATTCGTTTTAAGTGAATTAAAAAAATCATAACTTCCAAATTTGTGGAAATAAAGAAATAATTTTTGATACATTAAATATTAATTAAATTTGCTTTAAAATGGTTTTTATTTCGTGGTGATATCTCAATTCGTTCTTGAGATATGATTTTTTTAATTTCATTTTTGACAAGTTAACCTCAACAACAACATTGAGTTGATTCGAAAATCGTAACACCGGGATTTATAGGAACGAAGGAATTATTTTTGGTGTGTTAACACTAGATTAAATTTACTACAAAATGGGTTTTAAATCATCTTAATATCTCAATTAGTCTTTGAGTTATAATTCTTTGAAATTAAATTTTATAAATTCGTTTTAAGTGAATTAAAAAAATCATAACTTCCAAATTTGTGGAAATAAAGAAATAATTTTTGATACATTAAATATTAATTAAATTTGCTTTAAAATGGTTTTTATTTCGTGGTGATATCTCAATTCGTTCTTGAGATATGATTTTTTTAATTTCATTTTTGACAAGTTAACCTCAACAACAACATTGAGTTGATTCGAAAATCGTAACACCGGGATTTATAGGAACGAAGGAATTATTTTTGGTGTGTTAACACTAGATTAAATTTACTACAAAATGGGTTTTAAATCATCTTAATATCTCAATTAGTCTTTGAGTTATAATTCTTTGATATTAAATTTTATAAATTCGTTTTAAGTGAATTAAAAAAATCATAACTTCCAAATTTGTGGAAATAAAGAAATAATTTTTGATACATTAAATATTAATTAAATTTGCTTTAAAATGGTTTTTATTTCGTGGTGATATCTCAATTCGTTCTTGAGATATGATTTTTTTAATTTCATTTTTGACAAGTTAACCTCAACAACAACATTGAGTTGAATTAAAAATCTTATCACCGGGATTAATAATAATGAAGGAACTATTTTTGGTGTGCTAAAACTAGATTAAATTTACTACAAAATGGCTTTTAAATCATCTTAATATCTCAATTAGTATTTGAGATATAATTTTTTTAAATTTATTATTTTAGATGACGTCTTGGTTTATTTTGCTTTCAATTACGATTTAGTCGAAAACAACGGTGAGAAATACGTTAATTTTACCCAAGTGGATTTGAAGTATGAATTAAAAAGAGCTTATTATAAGCTGGATAATTTATTTAACGGGGATAAGTTTTTGGGTAAACATTTTTGATTTAAAAAATTGTTTTTAATGACATTATTTTTAGGTGATGAAATGAATAAGTTTATAAATGATAATTGGAGCACTTTGCATCAAGATTTCGCCCCAATCATTTCAGAAACCATTAAGAATATTATCGTGGATATCTTGAAGGATGTCGCCAAACTTATTCCGTATCAAAACATTTTTTCTGGGATTTCCCCAACGAAGTAATTAATAATTATTTTAATTATATTAACGATTAGTAGATTTTCATATCATATTATTTTATCTTTAATTATTGATATTTTCGTTTTAAACAATAAGAAATTTTACGATTTAATAAATTTTTTATAACCCAACCCACTCTCCCATAACAACCTTACTTTACTTAAATGTTTTATTTTAATTCGATCAATTTTTAATCAGAATATGAGCAATTTATTTAAACAATTTTTGTTTTTCCTCCTTTTCAATTTCACGTTCTCTGAATTACGTAAGTACTTTATATTAATTATCGATTAAAAACAAAAAATCGTTTTATTTTAAGCCCCTTTCATAACGCCATGTTCAAAAAGCAACCCGCTTCTTCAATACTGCATAATGCATCAAATTCCGCGTATAATGCAGGTTTTAAAACATGGTTACCCTCCGATGGGGTTTTTACCTTTGGATCCGTTGTTGTTGGAAGCGGTGGAGATTCCGCACGATACGATCAATTTTGAAATAAAAAATCTCCAAATAAATGGCTTGTCGAAGGTTAAAATTGAATATCTTTACGCTAATCCGCTAAAGAGTTCTTTGGAATTAAGACTACGATTTCCTCAACTTAGTTTGCAAGGATTTTATCGGTTAAAAGGTCCAATTTATTACTTTAATATCGATTCATTTGGACCGGCCGCAATGTCTTTTGGTAAAAATCATTTATTCATCAAAATAAAATTTATAAAACTCTCATTTTAGGAGATGTCGTTATCCACATGGTTATTAATTTTGAATTGGTCGAAATCGGGGATGAAATCTTCTACAAAATGCCTTTAAAACCAGACGATGGGCAAACTATGAATGTGGACATTAAAAAAGCTAACGTGTATTTCGGAAATTTGATTCCGAACGATCCAATTTTAAACGATCGGGTAAACGAGATGATCAGGCGAACTTTCTTCGAGGCATTTCAAAACGTTAAACCGTGGGTAATCTCGGTTCTTTGGGAAGTTTTTAGGATCATATCCCATCCTTTCCTACATAACGTGAATATCGATGAAATGTTTGACGAATAAAAGATAAATAATCTTTAAACAATTTTTATTTCATCTTAAATATCTCATCTACAGGGACAAAAGCTAACAATTTAAAGAATAATTTGTGTAGGTTGTGTTTGAGAACGTCCAAAACGCCTGGTCGCATTACTTGGAATAAATCATCGAAATTATCGTTAATAAACTTATTAACAATCGTTCCTAAAACAGGTTCCGACGGGAATAAGTTTTCAAACTCAACGGAAACCCCCGAAAAAGTGATTCCTGCATCGAAAGCTCTTGGTAACAACAAATACGGAATTGAATCCCTTTGGATCGTACTCATTGGCATTTTCACATTTAAAATAACATCATCTAAAACACAAAAATTAAAGATTAAGAAATAAAATCGATTTTTCTCACCAAAAACCATCGATGTATAACCAGAACTATTAACTTGCGCTACAAAAAGAAATCCTAATAACTTATAATACCCCACGATTGTAATCTTTTTAAAATGAATCGACATTTGCAAATTATTTTCGGTGTTATTAATCTTAAGCCGCATAAAACTACAATCGGATAAACCGGAAATTGTAAGATTGTGTAAAGAAAAAATGAAATCATCGTGTAAGGATAAATGTAAAAGATCCAATTGCAACGGGTCCAAAGGGGGAATTTCTAATTCATTACTTCCATCTTTTAAGGTGTTAACAACGGTTTTCGTTTGCGAAAGAAGGCAATCGTTTAAACGATCTTCTTCCCCAAGCATATTCGGACATGGTTGTATAAAATTAGCTAAAAATAATCTAAAAATACTTATTCATATAAAATTTACCAAAACCTACGCAATTTCGATGATTTAATTTCATGCAAAGAATTTAGAAATAACAAAAATAATAACAACATGATTCGATTGATTCAATCGAGTTAATTAACACACTGAAGCGAAAAAAAAATTAATTATAAGTGTAGGATGTTTTTTTTTAAGTACTTTTTGTTATAACTTTTTTATTATCGTGATTCATTATAAAAATTATCCATGTTATCAACAGTTTCTGCGTTAGATTCAACGCTATTATTACTGAATTTAATCGGTTTAACCGATTTTTTGAACTTTAAAAAGAACTCGATCTCTTCTCGCATCTCCTCTTTAAATTTGGTTTCTTCTTTTTTCGACCTTTTATAGGATTTAAAAGTTATCTCGACAAAAACCATCAATAAACCCATAAAAGTTCCTACTCCGAGTACCAAAAAAACTCCTCCAACGTTCTGCAAAGTTAATGCGGTGACAGCTCCTTTAGAAACAACACTCTAAATCAAAAAANTAAATATTAATTAAATTTGCTTTAAAGTGGTTTTTATTTCGTGGTGATATCTCAATTCGTTCTTGAGATATGATCTTTTTAATTTCATTTTTGACAAGTTAACCTCAATAAGAACACTGAGTTGATTTAAAAATCTTATCACCGGTATTTATAGGAACGAAGGAATTATTTTTGGTGTGTTAAAACTAGATTAAATTTACTACAAAATGGGTTTTAAATCATCTTAATATCTCAATTAGTCTTTGACATATAATTCTTTGAAATTAAATTTTATAAATCTAACCTGTTTTAAATGAATTAAAAAAATCATAACTTCCAAATTTGTGGAAATAAAGAAATAATTTTTGATACATTAAATAGTGATTAAATTTGCTTTAAAATGGTTTTTATTTCGTGGTGATATCTCAATTCGTTCTTGAGATATGATTTTTTAATTTCATTTTTGACAAGTTAACCTCAATAACAACACTGAGTTGAATTAAAAATCTTATCACCGGGATTTATAGGAACGAAGGAATTATTTTTGGTGTGTTAAAACTAGATTAAATTTACTACAAAATGGCTTTTAAATCATCTTAATATCTCAATTAGTCTTTGAGATATGATTCTTTGAAATTAAATTTTATAAATTTAACCTGTGTTAAATGAATTAAAAAAATCATAACTTCCAAATTAATAGAAATAAAGAAGTAATTTTTGATACATTAAATATTAATTAAATTTGCTTTAAAATGGTTTTTATTTCGTGGTGATATCTCAATTCGTTCTTGAGATATGATCTTTTTAAATTTCATTTTTGACAAGTTAACCTCAATAACAACCCTGAGTTGAATTAAAAATCGTATCACCGGGATTTATAGGAACGAAGGAACTATTTTTGGTGTGCTAAAACTAGATTAAATTTAATACAAAATGGCTTTTAAATCATCTTAATATCTCAATTCGTTTTTGAGATATAATTCTTTGAAATTAAATTTTATAAATTTAACCTGTGTTAAATGAATTAAAAAAATCATAGCTTCCAAATTAATAGAAATAAAGAAATAATTTTTGATACATTAAATATTAATTAAATTTGCTTCAAAATGGTTTTTATTTCGTGGTGATATCTCAATTCGTTCTTGAGATATAATCTTTTTAATTTCATTTTTGACAAGTTAACCTCAATAACAACACTGAGTTGATTTAAAAATCGTATCACCGGGATTTATAGGAACGAAAGAATTATTTTTGGTGTGTTAAAACTGGATTAAATTTACTACAAAATCGCTTTTAAATCATCTTAATATCTCAATTAGTCTTTGAGTTATAATTCTTTGAAATTAAATTTTATAAATCTAACCTGTTTTAAGTGAATTAAAAAAATCATAACTTCCAAATTTGTAGAAATAAAGAAATAATTTTTGATACATTAAATATTAATTAAATTTGCTTTAAAATGGTTTTTATTTCGTGGTGATATCTCAATTCGTTCTTGAGATATGATTTTTTTAATTTCATTTTTGACAAGTTAACCTCAATAACAACACTGAGTTGATTTAAAAATCTTATCACCGGGATTTATAGGAACGAAGGAATTATTTTTGGTGTGTTAAAACTAGATTAAATTTACTACAAAATGGTTTTTAAATCATCTTAATATCTCAATTAGTCTTTGAGATATGATTCTTTTAAATTAAATTTTATAAATCTAACCTGTCATAAGTGAATTAAAAAAATCATAACTTCCAAATTTGTAGAATTAAAGAAATAATTTTTGATACATTAAATATTAATTAAATTTGCTTTAAAATGGTTTTTATTTCGTGGTGATATCTCAATTCGTTCTTGAGATATGATTTTTTTAATTTCATTTTTGACAAGTTAACCTCAATAACAACACCGAGTTGATTTAAAAATCTTATCACCGAGATTTATGGGAACGAAGGAATTATTTTTGGTGTGTTAAAACTAGATTAAATTTACTACAAAATGGTTTTTAAATCATCTTAAAATCTCAATTAGACTTTGAGATATGAGTGTTTGAAATTAAATTTTATAAATCTCACCTGTCATAAGTGAATTAAAAAAATCATAACTTCCAAATTAGTAGAATTAAAGAAATAATTTTTGATACATTAAATATTAATTAAATTTGCTTGAAAATGGTTTTTATTTCGCGGTGATATCTCAATTCGTTCTTGAGATATGATTTTTTTAATTTCATTTTTGACAAGTTAACCTCAATAACAACCCTGAGTTGAATTAAAAATCGTATCACCGGGATTTATAGGAACGAAAGAATTATTTTTGGTGTGCTAAAACTAGATTAAATTTACTACAAAATGGCTTTTAAATCATCTTAATATCTCAATTAGTCTTTGAGATATAATTCTTTGAAATTAAATTTTATAAATCTAACCTGTTTTAAGTGAATTAAAAAAATCATAACTTTCAAATTAGTAGAAATAAAGAAATAATTTTTGATACATTAAATATTAATTAAATTTGCTTTAAAATGGTTTTTATTTCGTGGTGATATCTCAATTCGTTCTTGAGATACGATCTTTTTAATTTCATTTTTGACAAGTTAACCTCAATAACAACACTGAGTTGATTTAAAAATCTTATCACCGAGATTTATAGGAACGAAGGAATTATTTTTGGTGTGTTAAAACTAGATTAAATTTACTACAAAATGGCTTTTAAATCATCTCAATATCTCAATTAGTCTTTGAGATATAATTCTTTAAAATTAAATTTTATAAATCTAACCTGTTTTAAATGAATTAAAAAAATCATAACTTCCAAATTTGTAGAAATAAAGAAATAATTTTTGACACATTGAATATTAATTAAATTTGCTTTAAAATGGTTTTTATTTCGTGGTGATATCTCAATTCATTCTTGAGATATGATTTTTTTAATTTCATTTTTGACAAGTTAACCTCAATAACAACACTGAGTTGATTTAAAAATCGTATCACCGGGATTTATAGGAACGAAGGAATTATTTTTGGTGTGTTAAAACTAGATTAAATTTACTACAAAATGGTTTTTAAATCATCTCAATATCTCAATTAGTCTTTGAGATATAATTCTTTGAAATTAAATTTTATANATTTAATATACATAACACATCATGATTCTTAAAAACACAATAGATATGATTTTTTGAAAATTTAGTATTTTCTTTGATCTATAAATTTGACAGTTTCTTCTTTAATCAGTTCTTTTTCGAAATTTCAATTATATTATCTTATTGTTTTTATATCACATCATAAAGCAGAATCTTTGAGCTTCAATTTAACATACATATCATATCATGATTCTTAAAAACACGGTAGATATGATTTTTTGAAAATTTAGTATTTTCTTTGATTTATAACTTTGACAGTTTCTCCTTTAATCAGTTTTTCTTGGAAATTTCAATAATATTATCTTATTGTTTTTATATCACATCATAAACTAGAATCTTTAAGCTTCANTTTTCGACCTTTTATAGGATTTAAAAGTTATCTCGACAAAAACCATCAATAAACCCATAAAAGTTCCTACTCCGAGTACCAAAAAAACTCCTCCAACGTTCTGCAAAGTTAATGCGGTGACAGCTCCTTTAGAAACAACACTCTAAATCAAAAAAGAATTAAATTAGATTAAAAAAATTTAAAATAGGTATGGGTAAAATTCTAGAATCATTATGTGGCTTAAAAATCAATGTGAAATGACCCAAAAAACACGTTAAAAATAAAAGAAATTGCGGAAAAGTATAGAACATACCGAAAAATCACATTAAAGTTTCGATGTGTCATCCTTTGTGACGTCACAAGCATTCTTAACCATGCATTTTCAAAATCAATATGATAAACTTAAAAGTAAAGTTATTTTCTCTAAACTAGGTGAGATTACAACGTATATTTTCGGATGAAACACCCTTGTTTTTCTTAGATTTATAAATTCAACAGTTTCTTCTTTAATAAGTTTTTCTTGGAAATTTTAATAATATTATCTTATTGTTTTTATATCACATCATAAACTAGAATCTTTAAGCTTCAATTTAACATACATATCATATCATGATTTCTAAAAACACAGTAGATATGATTTTTTAAAAATTCTGTATTTTCTGTGATTTATAAATTTAACAGTTTTTTCTTTAATAAGTTTTTCTTGGAAATTTCAATAATATTACCTTATTGTTTTTATATCACATCATAAACTAGAATCTTTAAGCTTCAATTTAACATACATAACATATCATGATTCTTAAAAACACAGTAGATATGATTTTTTAAAAATTCAGTATTTTCTGTGATTTATAAATTTAACAGTTTTTTCTTTAATAAGTTTTTCTTGGAAATTTCAACACTATTACCTTATTGTTTTTATATCACATCATAAACTAGAATCTTTAAGCTTCAATTTAATATACATATCATATCATGATTCTTAAAAGCACAGTAGATATGATTTTTTGAAAATTCAGTATTTTCTTTGATTTATAAATTTAACAGTTTCTTCTTTAATAAGTTTTTCTTGGAAATTTCAATACTATTACCTTATTGTTTCTATATCACATCATAAACTAGAATCTTTAAGCTTTAATTTAACATACATATCATATCATGATTCTTAAAAACACAGTAGATATGATTTTTTGAAAATTCAGTATTTTCTTTGATTTATAAATTTAACAGTTTTTTCTTTAATAAGTTCTTCTTGGAAATTTCAATACTATTACCTTATTGTTTTTATATCACATCATAAACTAGAATCTTTAAGTTTCAATTTAACATACATATCATNATATCACATTATAAAGCAGAATCTTTGAGCTTCAATTTAACATACATATCATATCATGATTCTTAAAAACATAGTAGATATGATTTTTTGAAAATTTAGTATTTTCATTGATCTATAAATTTAAGTTTCTTCTTTAATAGGGTTTTCCTGGAAATTTCAATAATATTATCTTATCGTTTTTATATCACATCATAAACTAGAATCTTTAAGCTTCAATTTAACATACATATCATATCATAATTCTTAAAAACACGGTAGATATGATTTTTTGAAAATTTAGTATTTTCTTTGATTTATAACTTTGACAGTTTCTTCTTTAGTAAGATTTTCTTGGAAATATCAATAATATTATCTTATTGTTTTTATATCACATCATAAATCAGAATCTTTAAGCATCAATTTAACATACATAACACATCATGATTCTTAAAAACACAATAGATATGATTTTTTGAAAATTTAGTATTTTCTTTGATCTATAAATTTGACAGTTTCTTCTTTAATCAGTTCTTTTTCGAAATTTCAATTATATTATCTTATTGTTTTTATATCACATCATAAAGCAGAATCTTTGAGCTTCAATTTAACATACATATCATATCATGATTCTTAAAAACANGGTTTTTATTTCGTGGTGATATCTCAATTCGTTCTTGAGATATGATTCTTTAATTTCATTTTTGACAAGTTAACCTCAATAACAATACTGAGTTGATTTAAAAATCTTATCACCGGGATTTATAGGAACGAAGGAATTATTTTTGGTGTTTTAAAACTAGATTAAATTTACTACAAAATGGCTTTTAAATCATCTTAATATCTCAAATAGTCTTTGAGATATGATTCTTTGAAATTAAATTTTATAAATCTAACCTGTCATTAGTGAATTAAAAAAATCATAACTTCCAAATTTATAGAAATAAAAAACTAATGTTTGATACATTAAATATTAATTAAATTTGTTTTAAAATGGTTTTTATTTCGTGGTGATATCTCAATTCGTTCTTGAGATATGATTTTTTTAATTTCANTATATCACATCATAAACTAGAATCTTTAAGCTTCAATTTAACATACATATCATATCATGATTCTTAAAAACACAGTCGATATGATTTTTTGAAAATTTAGTATTTTCTTTGATTTATAAATTTAACAGTGTTTTCTTTAATAAGTTTTTCTTGGAAATTTCAATACTATTACCTTATTGTTTTTATATCACATCATGAACTAGAATCTTTAAACTTCAATTTAACATACATATCATATCACGATTCTTAAAAACACAATAGATATGATTTTGTGAAAATTTGGTATTTTCCTTGATTGATAAATTTGACAGTTTCTTCTTTAATAAGGTTTTCTTGGAAATTTCAATACTATTACCTTATTGTTTTTATATCATATCATAAACTAGAATCTTTAAGCTTCAATTTAACATACATATCATATCATGATTCTTAAAAACACAGTAGATATGATTTTTTGAAAATTTAGTATTTTCTTTGATTTATAAATTTGACAGTTTCTTCTTTAATCAGTTCTTTTTCGAAATTTCAATTATATTATCTTTAAAGCAGAATCTTTGAGCTTCAATTTAACATACATATCATATCATGATTCTTAAAAACATAGTAGATATGATTTTTTGAAAATTTAGTATTTTCTTTGATCTATAAATTTAAGTTTCTTCTTTAATAGGGTTTTCCTGGAAATTTCAATAATATTATCTTATTGTTTTTATATCACATCATAAACTAAAATCTTTAAGCTTCAATTTAACATACTTATCATATCATGATTCTTAAAAACACAATATATATCATTTTTTGAAAATTTAGCATTTCTTCGATTTATAAATTTGACAGTTTTTTCTTTAATAACGTTTTCTTGGAAATTTCAATAACATTATCTTATTGTTTTTATATCACATCATAAACTAGAATCTTTAAGCTTCAATTTAACATACATATCATATCATGATTCTGAAAAACACAGTACATATGATTTTTTCACGACAATTACAAATATGTTAATATTGACGTTGACATTCCTAACCGGAAGTTGACCATAACTTCATTAATATAGTGTTTGTTCTCATTTTAAAGGATTTTTAATGAAGATTACAAATATGTTAAAATTGAGGTTGACATTTTAAACCTGAAGTAAATTATCATATAATAGATGGACAATTTCATGGTGTTCTTTCATGATATATTCTTTATTAAAAATCTTTAAAATGAGTCCAAACTAACACAAGACCTAGTGACGTCACGTCGAAACTTTAAAGTGATACTTCGTTAAGTTTTACACTTTTCCGCACTTTTTTTTATTTGTACGGGTTTACTTGAGTGATTTCTCGTTGATTAAATAAAAATTGTCGATTTTTAGCAACATAATAATTCTTGAATTATAGCAAAATATGTTTCTTACATCGCAATCTCCACTGTTTTTCTCTTTCCACCACTTAATTTTTAACGAGGTGATTTTCCCATTTTCTTTCAACTTTAAAATAGCCGAATTCAATAACTGCCTCGGTAGATATGATTTTTTGAAAATTTAGTATTTTCTTTGATTCATGGATTTGACAGTTTCTTCTTTAATAAGCTTTTCTTCGAATTTTTAATAATATTATCTTATTGTTTTTATATCACATCATAAACTAGAATCTTTAAGCTTCAATTTAACATACATATCATATCATGATTCTTAAAAACACAGTAGATATGATTTTTTGAAAATTTAGTATTTTCTTTGATTTATAAATTTGACAGTTTCTTCTTTAATAAGTTTTTCTTGGAAATTTCAATACTATTACCTTATTGTTTTTATATCACATCATAAACTAGAATGTTAAAGCTTCAACTTAACATACATATCATATCATCATTCTTAAAAACACAGTAGATATGATATTTTTAAAATTCAGTATTTTCTGTGATTTATAAATTTAACAGTTTTTTCTTTAATAAGTTTTTCTTGGAAATTTTAATAATATTGTCTTATTGTTTTTATATCACATCATAAACCAGAATCTTTAAGCTTCAATTTAACATACATATCATATCATGATTCTTAAAAACACAGTAGATATGATTTTTTGAAAATTTAGTATTTTCTTTGATCTATAAATTTGAAGGTTTCTTCTTTAATCAGTTTTTTTTCGAAATTTTAATAATATTATCTTATTGTTTTTATATCACATCATAAACTAGAATCTTTAAGCTTCAATTTAACATACATATCATATCATGACGATATTACTGATGCAATGTTAACCATGCATTTTCAAACTCAATATGATAAACTTAAAAATAAAATTATTTTCTCTAAAAATTGTCGATTTTTAAGCAACATAATAATTCTTGAATTATACCAAAATATGTTTCGTACATCGCAATCTCCACTGTTTTTCTCTTTCCACCACTTAATTTTTAACGAGGTGATTTTCCCATTTTCTTTCAACTTTAAAATAGCCGAATTCAANTGATTCTTTGAAATTAAATTTTATAAATCTAACCTGTCATTAGTGAATTAAAAAAATCATAACTTCCAAATTTATAGAAATAAAAAACTAATGTTTGATACATTAAATATTAATTAAATTTGTTTTAAAATGGTTTTTATTTCGTGGTGATATCTTAATTCGTTCTTGAGATATGATCTCTTTAATTTCATTTTTGACAAGTTAACCTTAGTAACAACACTGAGTTGATTTAAAAATCTTATCACCGAGATTTATAGGAACCAAGGAATTATTTTTAGTGTGTTAAAACTAGATTAAATTTACTACAAAATGGGTTTTAAATCATCTTAATATCTCAATTAGTCTTTGAGATATAATTCTTTAAAATTAAATTTTATAAATCTAACCTGTTTTAAGTGATTTAAAAAAATCATAACTTCCAAATTTGTAGAATTAAAGAAATAATTTTTGATACATTAAATAATTAATTAAATTTGCTTTAAAATGGTTTTTATTTCGTGGTGATATCTCAATTCGTTCTTGAGATATAATTTTTTTAATTTCATTTTTGACAAGTTAACCTCAATAACAACACTGAGTTGATTTAAAAATCGTAACACCGGGATTTATAGGAACGAAGGAATTATTTTTGGTGTGCTAAAACTAGATTAAATTTACTACAAAATGGCTTTTAAATCATCTTAATATCTCAATTAGTTTTTGAGTTATAATTCTTTGAAATTAAATTTTATAAATCTAACCTGTCATAAGTGAATTAAAAAAATCATAACTTCCAAATTTGTAGAAATAAAGAAATAATTTTTGATACATCAAATATTAATTAAATTTGCTTTAAAATGGTTTTTATTTCGTGGTGATATCTCAATTCGTTCTTGAGATATGATCTTTTTAATTTCATTTTTGACAAGTTAACCTCAATAACAACATTGAGTTGATTTAAAAATCTTATCACCGAGATTTATAGAAACGAAGGAATTATTTTTGGTGTGTTAAAACTAGATTAAATTTACTACAAAATGGCTTATAAATCATCTTAATATCTCAATTAGTCTTTGAGATATGATTGTTTTAAATTAAATTTTATAAATCTAACCTGTTTTAAGTGAATTAAAAAAATCATAACTTCTAAATTAGTAGAAATAAAGAAATAATTTTTGATACATTAAATATTAATTAAATTTGCTTTAAAATGGTTTTTATTTCATGGTGATATCTCAATTCGTTCTTGAGATATGATCTTTTTAATTTCATTTTTGACAATTTAACCTCAATTACAACACTGAGTTGATTTAAAAATATCATCACCGGGATTTATAGGAACGAAGGAATTATTTTTGGTGGGCTAAAACTAGATTAAATTTACTACAAAATGGCTTTTAAATCATCTTAATATCTCAATTAGTCTTTGAGATATGATTTTTTTAATTTTATATTTATTATTTTAGATGACGTCTTGGTTTATTTTGCTTTCAATTACGATTTAGTCGAAAACAACGGTGAGAAATACGTTAATTTTACNTAAAAATTGTCGATTTTTAGCAACATAATAATTCTTGAATTATAGCAAAATATGTTTCTTACATCGCAATCTCCACTGTTTTTCTCTTTCCACCACTTAATTTTTAACGAGGTGATTTTCCCATTTTCTTTCAACTTTAAAATAGCCGAATTCAATAACTGCCTGTATTTGGCTTCCTTTTTCATCGCTATTCCATACCCTTTATCGTCGAGTCTTTGTCCAACTTGAGTTAAAGAACAATTCTTCTCCATAACGTACTCAATGGACGTCGACTCCATAAGAAAAGCGTAATTTTCGTTCTCAACCTTCCAAACGCCGTCCTCGTTATCGTTCGTCATCAGATCTTGATTGTTCATCATATAACTATAAACGCTTTTGTGAATGTCTCGTTTTGAGTCTCGGAAAAAATTTACTGTTGCGCCGTTTGCTTTAGCCCCGTATTTAATTTCTTTTTGTGTCGCCAATTCTTCGATATTTTTGAATGGGGTTACCAAAGTTTCTACGGTTAAAAAAGCGGCTAAATTAGCCGTGTATGATGAAACCATGATTAATGTAAAGAACCACCATACTCCTGCTAACATTCTTGTTGATATTCCACTAAAAATTAAAAATAGTTATTTATGTACCAAATCAGCAAAGACGACTGAATTTTAAAGTGCGATAAAAAAGAATATATAATTTCCCGTTAAATGCCAAACTATTTTTTAGATTTAATTGGTTTCGCATAATTAAGTTTATATTTTAAAATTTATAGAGATTTTAACCTAAAAACTAATTTCAATTTGTATTGACAGTTCACTGACGTTAAATATCTGACAATGAGTATCATCAGCGCCATCTAGTTAAATTCTATGTAAAATAAAATAATACAAATAATTAAGATTTAATACCTCTAATTGAATATTTTGTTAATATTTTTCTTAGTTGTTTATCATTTTCTTAATTTATATCGTTAATTACATATTAATTGCAAATTAATTTCAAAATTTGTATAAATTTTATTTTGGTTTGATAATTTTATTTATTTACGGTTGGTATGGTTAATCATTTTTGACTTTGACAGTTTTGTAGTGCGAATTTTCATTTGAAAACGATGATGCGTAATAATTCATCGGGATTATGATGAGTGGTAAGTTATAAAATCATTTTTATCGCAATTTCCATCATTTTAATAATTACATTGGTGCTATTTCAGTTCCTTGTTGCATCAAGCTTCCGATTGCAAACCAAAGACTATTTTTCAAACTAAACTGATTGGTTAAGTGATCAGGATCTTCAGTGCATGGATAAGGATTAATCCACTCCGCCGGAGATAACCTGCCCAAAACGAATAAACTAAAAGAGACGCAGAGGTAAGAGACTCCCAACAACAACCAAACTTCACCAGAAAATGGAGATGTAAACATAAATAAACTAGGAGGAACCGGTTTTGGTTTTCGATATAGAATCCCAATACCCAAAGTCATAAACGGTAAGGTAAAATCAACAGCTTCTTCTCGTTCTGAAGTAATTGTTAAATCGCCGATTGCAAGGTCGGCTTCTCCCGATAAAACAGCGCCGACCATTCCGGTCCATTTTCTCCTTTTCCGGTCGTAATTACCATTGGCCCGGTCCTTTTGCAAGGTGAACGTGTAATTAAACCCCAACATCAAAGATAATTCGTGGATTAGATCGATGCCGAACCCTTCGAAACGATCGTTTCCGTATAATTGTGTGGTCGTGTCTTTTAGTTGTCCGTAAGGTGGTGTCTAAGTGACTTAAAAAAGTTTTTTAAGGTTCAAAAATTTGAGATGTGATGGTTAAATTTAGTTACCAGGACAGTTATGATAGTAAATGATTTGTTTCTTAATGAATTTTCATCGGATTGTTGATCTTTGTTTTCTTGTTTGCGAGTTATCCGAAGTTTCTTTTCGAGGTAGTTGTAATAACCGACTGTTATCCAATTTATTTCGTTTAATTCAATAAGTTGTACGTCAAAGTTTGTACGAAATCCTTTTGAATCTAATCGAACAGGTCCGGTTAATCCATCTATTTCTTTCTGTTTGAATCATAATTAATTTAAACTAAGATTAGAACTAAAACTAGAAACTTTCGGGTTTTGCCGTGCGTCTTTTAATAAAAGGTTTGACGTTTCGGATGCCATGTTGCAACCTTCTTCAGAAACTGGTTCGAAGTGACGAGATCAAAAAATCGGTAACTATATATAAGTCGGAAAAAACTAATTAATAATCAGTTAACGCTAATTACAAACTAATTAAT
>NW_019281473.1:0-25998 GCF_000648695.1 Onthophagus taurus | reverse complement strand
TCTCGATATTGACGCATTTAAAAGCAAAAGTGCAATAGAGCAATATTGTTAACAATAAAATTTGCTACAACTTTTGTACTAAAAGTTTTTTCGTAACATACTACGATTCCTAAGGGTTACCTTTAATCACTTGAAAAAGCAACAAATTCGTAAAATTTTCATATTTTCGTATCTATCTCGATATTGACGCATTTAAGAGCAAAAGTGCAAGAGAGCAATATTGTTAATAATAAAATTTGCTACAACTTTTGTACTAAAAGTTTTTTTGTAACATGCTGCGATTCCTACGGGTTACCTTTAATCACTTGAAAAAGCAACAAATTCATCAAATTTTCATATTTTCGCCGAATCAAATTGCAAAAAGTAAAGTTATTCATAAACCTTGAAAATAGACAAATCCAAATATGCATAAATATACAGTATGTTTCATTTAAAAAAAATTCATTTTGTGTCGTCACACTTATTTGAACCACCTGTATATGCGAAAATATTTTCTAGAAATACATTCATATATATAGTACATGTCTGCGTTTGAAAGAAATTCCTAACTTAATTGGTATAGGAGCTATGGATGCTTGACGCACTGTTGCAGGACCCTGTATATATTATTTGTTCGTTATATCCGATTTTCGTTCTAACGAAGATCCGTTATATCGAGTTTTTACCGCACTACTCAAAAATAAAAAAGTTTTTTTCTATTTTGTGAAAGTTCTCGTTATCTTCTTTTTTCTTCTCATCGGTCGTTGTTTCTTATTGTATGTAAATTCCTCTCAAACGACGTAATGACATCATTTTGAAAGTTCGACGAGAGTGGATCTCATCGTCGTTTCGTGCCGGGTTCATTCCACATTCCATGACATATACACGCGGGGTACCCCCTTATTTGTCACCGCGACTCTAATACGACAAGAAAAAATAGGAGACGAACGAGNTAGAGCTATGGATGCTTGACGCACTGTTGCAGGACCCTGTATATATTATTTGTTCGTTATATCCGATTTTCGTTCTAACGAAGATCCGTTATATCGAGTTTTTACCGCACTACTCAAAAATAAAAAAGTTTTTTTCTATTTTGTGAAAGTTCTCGTTATCTTCTTTTTTCTTCTCATCGGTCGTTGTTTCTTATTGTATGTAAATTCCTCTCAAACGACGTAATGACATCATTTTGAAAGTTCGACGAGAGTGGATCTCATCGTCGTTTCGTGCCGGGTTCATTCCACATTCCATGACATATACACGCGGGGTACCCCCTTATTTGTCACCGCGACTCTAATACGACAAGAAAAAATAGGAGACGAACGAGAAAAAAAGAGAGAGAGTGATATCTCATTAAGACCTCGTGAATATGCATTTATTCAAATTTATTTAGATCCTAACAAGTGATTTATCGCCGTTTCTAACAAATTATTATATCGTTTATTACAAATAATTTTTCGAAAAAATTGTTTTTTGATGTAATTGGTACGTTTTGAAAATTGCTTCAATTTCCTTTTGGCGAAACGCGGCCTAATAATACTCATTAGGATTAACGCTACGGGATGTGTTTCTTGGAATGGCAAAAAAGTTTGTTAAAGAGTGGAGAAAAATAAGATAAGAAGGTTGCAGAAGCCGGTGGAGAGAGGCGGTTTCAAAGTCTGTAATTAGAAGTGTGTTGGTCGTTGGGATGGTGATGGTCGAGGAAAAACGTTTCAAACGTAATTGCTTCATAAAACGAGACACCTTAATTATAATTATGATTTAGTTTTTATTTATTTATTTTAAAAAAGAATTAGAAATTAGAAACTCACCCCGGGCGTATTCGCTTGTGGCCCATATGGATATCTTGTCCATTCTAAACTCGCCTCTCCTGTTGTATCCAAAAGGATCACTAAAAAATAAATAATAAGGGGTTATTATAATAATTAAATAACAATATAATGTAATCTTTAAGACCTCGTTCTAAATCTAAATATAAATTTAAATCGTCTAATAGAATCAATGAAGGACGAAAATGAAAAATTTTTTTAATAATTATCATCTCAAGTTTTAAAAATGAAGATTTTCTGTGGGAACTTTCGGTTTCATTAGCACACACGCGATAATAAATTTCTTAGCAACTTGGTTGGAAAATACTCGCCGGTTATCATTTGCTTACTAATGAGAGGCGAAAGACGTTTTTATCTCAAATCTCTTTGTTCTTTTCGAAATGTGCTTTGAAGAAATCGTTTCAGCAAAATTAACTTTTATCTCTTTTAAAGGTTACAAAGCGATTTTTGTATTTATGGCACGACGGTTTTGATTACAACAAATATTTTTGCAAATTCTTTATTCAATTCTAAATATTTTTCTTTTTTTTTTTAGATGCAACTGGATTTTGTGTCCAAAACGCACCAAATTTACTGGCATTATTTCCAAAGAAGGTAAGTGTTTGATACCTGCCAATTTTGAAATACTTATTACTTAAAAAAATATGCTGCGTGACCATTAGCAGTAGTACCAAGGGTAATTCTTGAGTTATAAGGATAACTTTGCTCTTCCATTGTTGTCAACTTTGCGCTATGCTATTCATTGCGGTATTCATTGAAGTTGTAGCCGATTATTATGTTAAGTATAAATAGCATGTTAAATAACAGAGAAAAAAATAGGACAGAATAAGACAGAAAGAAAATCGGATTAAGCGAAAAATGATTGGAAAAGAGCAGATGACATCAAGTCTCAGATAGTCTCAGACATCAGACTGTGCTCTAATAGGAAGAGTACGAGATGTTATATTGGAGAATTAAAAAGTAGCACAGGTTGTGACTGACAATGAGTAGAAACATCTGGGACTGCCAGGACAATACAGAATCCATCATCACCCCCAAGTTTTTAACTATTTCAAAGAATTGTATGATGTTACCATCAAGCAGCGTTGCGAACCCTACCGATTTATCGGTAGATAAAAGTATTATGAAACACATTGTACTTAAAATCAATACAATTGCGACAAAAATTGTACTTTATAGGAATAAAGTACTTCTACTGCATAAAAGTATATACCAACGATACGGCAATGTCGCTCGAGCAACGTTGCCAGATCGTTGGTGCAACAAATTCATAAAATTTTCATATTTTCTTATCTATCTCGATATTGACGCATTTAAGAGCAAAAGTGCAAAAGAGCAATATTGTTAACAATAAAATTTGCTATAACTTTTGTACTAAAAGTTTTTTTGTAACATACTGCGATTCCTAAGGGTTACCTTTAATTATTTGAAAAAGCAACACATTCATCAAATTTTCATATTTTCATATCTACCCCAATATTGACGTATTTAAGAGCAAAAGTGCAAGAGAGCAATATTGTTAACAATAAAATTTGCAACAATTTTTGTTATAAAAGTTTCCTTATAGCAACCTCCGATTTCCAAGTGTTACCTTTAATAACTTGAAAGAGCAACAAATTCATAAAATTTTCATATTTTCGTATCTATCTCGATATTGACGCATTTAAGAGCAAACGTGCAAGGAAGCAATATTGTTAACAATAAAATTTGCAACCATTTTTGTTATAAAAGTTTTCTTATAGCATACTCCGATTCCCAAACGTTACCTATAATATCTTGAAAAATAAATAAATTTTTCAAATTTTCATATTTTTATATATTTCTCGATATTGACGTAGCTAAGAGCAAAAGTGCAAGAGAGGAATATTATTAACAATAAAATATGCAACAATTTTTGTTATAAAAGTTTTCTCATAGCAAGCTCCGATTCCCAAGAGTTACCTTTAATCACTTGAAAGAGCAACAAATTCATCAAATTTTCATATTTCCGTATCTACCTCGATATTGATGTATCTAAGAGCAAAAGTGTAAGAGAGCAATATTGTTAACAATAAAATTTGCTACAACTTTTGTACTAAAAATTTTTTTGTAACATGCTGCGATTCCTAAGGGTTACCTTTAATCACTTGAAAAAGCAACAAATTCATCAAATTTTCATATCTATCTCGATATTGACGCATTTAAGAGTAAAAGTGCAAGAGAGCAATATTATTAACAATAAAATTTGCAACAATTCTTGTTATAAAAGTTTTCTTATAGCAAACTCCGATTCCTAAGTGGTACCTTTAATAACTTGAAAGAGTAAGAAATTCATAACATTTTTACATTTTCGTATCTATCTCGATATTGACGCATTTAAAAGCAAATATGCAAGAGAGCAATATTGTTAACAATTAAATTTGCTACAACTTTTGTACTAAAAGTTTTTTTTGTAACATATTGCGATTCCTAATAATTACCTTTTATCACTTGAAAAAGCAACAAATTCATCAAATTTTCATATTTTCGTATATATCTCGATATTGACACATTTAAGAGCAAACGTGCAAGAGAGCAATATTGTTAACAATAAAATTTGCTACAACTTTTGTTCTAAAAGTTTTTTTGTAACATACTGCGATTCCTAAGGGTTACCTTTAATCACTTGAAAAAGCAACAAATTCATCAAATTTTCATATTTTCGTATCTACCTCGATATTGACGCATTTAAAAGCAAACGTGCAACAAAGCAATATTGTTAACAATAAAATTTGCTACAACTTTTGTACTAAAAGTTTTTTTGTAACATGCTGCGATTCCTAAGGGTTACCTTTAATCACTTGAAAAAGCAACAAATTCATCAAATTTTCATATTTTCGTATCTACCTCGATATTGACGCATTTAAAAGCAAACGTGCAACAAAGCAATATTGTTAACAATAAAATTTGCTACAACGTTTGTACTAAAAGTTTTTTTGTAACATACTGCGATTCCTAAGTGTTACCTTTAATAACTTGATAAAGCAACAAATTTTCGTATCTGCCTCGATATTGACGTATCTAAGAGCAAAATTGTAAGAGAGCAATATTGTTAACAATAAAATTTGCTACAACTTTTGTACTAAAAGTTTTTGTAACATACTGCGATTCCTAAGGGTTACCTTTAATATCTTGAAAAAGCAACAAATTCATCAAATTTTCATATTTTCGTACTTTTCTCGACATTGACGCATTTAAGAGCTAAGGTGCAAGAGAGCAATATTGTTAACAATAAAATTTGCAACAATTTTTGTTATAAAAGATTTCCTATAGCATGCTCCGATTCCCAAGTGTTACCTATAATAACTTGAACGAGCTACAGATTCATAAAATTTTCATATTCTCGTATCTATCTCGATATTGACGCATTTAAGAGCAAAAGTGCAAGAGAACAATATTGTTAACAATAAAATTTGCTACAACTTTTATGCTAAAAGTTTTTTTGTAACATACTGCGATTCCTTAGGGTTACCTTTAATCACTTGAAAAAGCAACAAATTCATCAAATTTTCATATTTTCGTATCTACCTCGATATTGACGCATTTAAAAGCAAACGTGCAAGAAAGCAATATTGTTAACAATAAAATTTGCTACAACTTTTGTACAAAAAGTTTTTTTGTAACATACTGCGATTCCTAAGGGTTACCTTTAATCACTTGAAAAAGTAACAAATTCATTAAAATTTTCATATTTTTGTATCTACCTCGATATTGATGTATCTAAGAGCAAAAGTGCAACAGAGCAATATTGTTAACAATAATATTTGCAACAATTCTTGTTATAAAAGTTTTTTTATAGCAAACTCCGATTCCTAAGTGTTACCTTTAATAACCTGAAAGAGCAACAAATTCATAAAATTTTTATATTTTCGTATCTATCTCGATATTGACGCATTTAAGAACAAAAGTGCAAGAGAGCAATATTGTTAACAATAACATTTGCTACAACTTTTGTGCTAAAAGTTTTTTTATAACTTGCTCCAATTCTCGAGTGTTACCTTTAATAACTTGAAAAACCAACAAATTCATCAAATTTTCATATTTTCATACTTTTCTCAATATTGACGCATTTAAAAGCAAACGTGCAAGAGAGCAATATTGTTAACAATAATATTTGCAACAATTCTTGTTATAAAAGTTTTTTTATAGCAAACTCCGATTCCCAAGTGTTACCTTGAATAATTTGAAAGAGCAACAAATTCATAAAATTTTCATATTTTCGTATCTACCTCGATATTGACGCATTTAAGAGCAAAAATGCAAGAGAGCAATATTGTTAACAATAAAATTTGCTACAACTTTTGTACCAAAAGTTTTTTGTAACATTCGGCGATTCCTAAAGGTTACCTTTAATCACTTGAAAAAGCCACCAATTCATCAAATTTTCTATCTCGATATTGACGCATTTAAGAGTAAAAGTGCAAGAGAGCAATATTGTTAACAATAAAATTTGCAACAATTTTTGTTATAAAAGTTTTCTTATGGCAAGCTCCGATTCCTAGGTGTTACCTTTAACAACTTGAAAAAGCAACAAATTGATCAAGTTTTCATATTTTCGTATCTATCTCGATATTGACGCATTTAAGAGCAAAAATGCAAGAGAGCAATATTGTTAACAATAAAATTTGCTACAGCTTTTGTGCTAAAAGTTTTTTTATAACAAGCTCCGATTCTCAAGTGTTACCTTTAATAACTTGAAAAAGCAATAAATTCATCAAAATTTCATATTTTCGTATCTATCTCGATATTGACGCATTTAAGAGCAAAAATGCAAGAGAGCAATATTGTTAACAATAAAATTTGCTACAGCTTTTGTGCTAAAAGTTTTTTTATAACAAGCTCCGATTCTCAAGTGTTACCTTTAATAACTTGAAAAAGCAATAAATTCATCAAAATTTCATATTTTCGTATCTATCTCGATATTGACGCATTTAAGAGCAAAAATGCAAGAGAGCAATATTGTTAACAATAAAATTTGCTACAGCTTTTGTGCTAAAAGTTTTTTTATAACAAGCTCCGATTCTCAAGTGTTACCTTTAATAACTTGAAAAAGCAATAAATTCATCAAAATTTCATATTTTCGTATCTATCTCAACATTGACGTATCTAAGAGCAAAAGAGCAATATTATTAAGAATAAAATTTGCTACAACTTTTATTTTAAAAGTTTTTCGTAACATCCTCTGATTTCATGTGCTACCATTAACAACTTGCCAATGAGTTCGATCCCAAAAAACAATAATCTTAATCAAACATTAAACTAGGTAACTTTGTAAGGGTCTTTAGGTGTACTCGATTTTTTAAATGTACAACCTCCCGTGTGTAACTCATATTAAATAATAACGGCAGGGAAACCGTATAATGTTCTGATACGGAAGATATGGGACACCTGTATATATATCTATAAATTAATTTATAAACTTTTACCAAACAACATTTTCTGACTTTGTATAAACCTACCGATTTGTTACCATAGATTCTACCGACATTTGGTCGGCATAGGTTGGTAACGCTAATTATAGGTATTATTGATGGAGTAAGATTTTGTTAGGAAAAGTCTTGATCCGAAAGCAATAGCTGAGTCTTTGCTGTATTCAAACTCAAGCCATTGCATCCAGACCAGTCTAGAACACTAGCAAGATCCCTATTAAGCCGCATTATCGCTGCTGGAAGTTCATCCACAGTTGCAGATGTATAAGTTTGGAGGTGATGCAGACCACCTCCAAATAGGCGAAAGTTGCACTTAATTATCTTATTAATGTAATTTATGAAGACGGAAAAGAGAAGTGGACTCAAAACACTACTCTGAGGCACACCGCAACGGCTTTTAAGTACAGACAAGGAAGATGAGGAGTCACGTACATACAAGGAACGATTAGAAAGGTATGATTGAATCTAAGCGACACAGCTCGGCGAAGAACCTACAGAAGATAGAAGTTATGATCAACAGAATCAAATGCCTTGCTGAAGTCAAGCAAAACCAATAAGTGTGCTATATCATTGATAATCTTGTGCTCATCAAAATACCACTATGCCTGCATGTACACCAAGTGCTTTAGAAATTACGGAAATAATAGGTATAGGACGAAAATCACTTAGACGAGTAGGACACTTAAGTTTAGGTATGGGTACAACATACGCTAGTTTCCAAATAGAAGTAAATAATTCTATTTACAGAATTGTTAAATTAATATTAATTTGAACCTCTATAATAGTTGAAATCAAATTAATACTGTAAGCTAAATACAATAATTTTGCTGGAGTAGTTTATTAGTAGAACCCATACATAAAAATATGGTTGTAGTATGTGAGCAAATTTACTTATTTAGAATACATAGTTATACAGGTCATCCACGACGACCGTACATTAGAACTATACAGAGAACTAAATGAAGTGGGGGTTTGAAAATTTGCGGGCTTATGATGTTTGATGCATGCTTTTTAACTTAACATAAATGGAACACCCTGTATTTTATTACATTTTTGGATTTTTTATACCTAAGTTTTTTTGAAAAGAAACACAGCTGCAGCGTTACATTCAATAATTTATAAATCATCTACTTTGACCGCTGGAAAACATTGTTTTGTGTTAGGAATGTTGTGGTAGTAACGCATTGTCGAAGGATTACTAAGGTTCTCTGAAATGTTATACAGGTTGTTCAAATTATAATATCAAAGTTGAACTGGAGGAAAGCCCCAAAATTCAAATTTTTCAAATAGCAACAAACAGCTAGAGGAAAACAAAACTTTTCTAGTGCATTTCAAAGAACCTTAGTGATCCTCCGATAATACATTAACTACCGCAACATTCCTGATACAAACTTTTTTTCCGGCTGTCAGAGTAGATGATTCATAAATTATTGAAAGTGACACAATATCTCAAAAATGACTCAACTTAGGTATAGGGTGTGTAACATACAATTGGTCTAAAATTGAAGAAACATTTCAAAAATGTAATAAAATACAGGATGTTCCATTGAAAATAGTTTATATTTAGATAAAAAGATCGTATCAAACATCATAAATCCGCAAATTTTCAAACTTCCATATATACAGTGTGCGTCAATAGTGCGGGAACGGAAGATAGTGTATAAACATTATTATTAAATATTGAAGATTGCAAGTTACCATATCGACAAACAAAGCTTGAGTCTTTCGAACATCGCTAATACTATTGAATGTGATACAGGGTGTTTACCAGAAACGATTAATTTATGCAATATTTGGAGAACCATAACTTTGTTATTTTAAATGGAACACCCAGTATTTTTCTAATGTTTCGCAAAGCCTTATTAATTACCTTTCGTTTTTGTTAACCGTATGGTTTATCTAATATGTGTACATTTTGAGCTTTTGGCGTATTAAAAAAGGTGTGGTGGATCTTGCGATCGAATAGGAAAGGGTAAAATCAAAATATTAGATCCTTCTATAGTGGAAAGTCGACACATATTAAGAACTTTCTAGAAAATACTTGAATTCAAATCTAAATTTAACCATTATGTATAGAATGTATGAAGAATGGTGTAAGGAACATGAACAAGTTTAATATGGGATTTCATAGACCGAAAAAAGACCAATCCCATGTATTGGAAACTCCTCATCTTCCAAATATAAGGCGAGAGAGGCTAAGAAGCAAGATAAGCAAGATGCTATTGCACGTGAAAATGTTGTGAGATGCAACTTTGATTTGTAACAAGTCTTGTTTTACCCGAGTGACCCAACCAATAACGTTCTATTCTAGAAACGACGTTTAACTACCTTCAACTTCACGATTTGTAATGTAAAAATCACTGAATGAGATTGCTTTATGTGGCATGAAGGACGAGGAGGAAGAGGTAGTTGTGCAGCCTGCTTTTTAAATACTTTTAATCTCGCCTGAATCAATACACACAGTGAAATAGAATGTGATTCCATGCACTCTGCAATTGGGACGGAATTCAAACGTGTTGGAAAAGCATTATGGACAAGAGACTGGAAGATTATAGCACGTAGTGCCAGAAAAAGTGGATACAAACCATACAAAGTGCATGATGTTGCAAGCAAAACCTTTTTTGACTGGAAAGATGTAGTCGATAAATACATGACAATAAGGAAAGTGGTCCCTGAAAACAAACCGGTACTATTCCAGAAAATTGCCAGAAAGGAATCATATGCAGAAGAGCAGTTTAGAAGAGTAGACTGTAAAAAGAAAGTATTGTATAGACAAACCATAGATTCACTGTATGTTGCTGATTTCTTATTTCTGCAACTAATCCATTTCGCTTTATGTTTTGCTTTTAATCACATTCAAGGTCATTCTTTTATGTTTAAGACGTTTGTTCCATATTTCTATGTTTCCTTGTAATTAACGTTTCGGATATTACGAATCCCTCGATGTTATTGGACTGCGGCTTAGGTATCCTAGTTTTCCATTATTGTTTCCATTCACCTAGTTCTTGTAGAGACTTTTAATTACTTTATTTTCACTTGTAATTCTTGGAGTGCTTCTCAGATGTATTTTTTTAGGTCTAAGAACGTTTAATCTTGAGTTTGTCTACAGTGTGTTCATTAATTATCGTCGGGTATGATATATCATCATCATTGCAAATATGCAACCAATATCACAGTATTGCGTATTGCAATAAGAGTACTGTGATATTAGTTGCATATAAAGTGTTAATAAAAGTGTCCTCTTTCAAATGAATCAACCCGTTTTGAAAAATAACTTTTAGTTTTTGAGAAAACAATATTTGAAGTTTTGATAAAATTTTCGATGTTGCTATTTTCATCGATAATTTTCAAAATTCGCTATAAAATTTATTTCTTGAAGGATCCTAAGTCTAAGAACGTTTAATCTTGATGTTTATATTTGTTTGATTCTTTTTTATCACCGTGTGTTTAAACCATCTATTTAATTACAGATAAGGAAAATTTTAGATTATATCATTATTCTTATTTAAAGCTTCATAAAAATAAAATAAACTTACGTTATATGATTTCTTTTCTATTACATATTACATTATTTTTATATGTTTAAACTTTTTCTACAGTGTGTTAATTAATTAATTATCGTGCTCAAGTATGCAACCAATATCACAGTACCCGTATTGCAATACGCGATCTGTGATATTGGTTGCATACACCAATACACATCATATTCGTATTTTCGTTAGGATATTAACTATTAATTAATATAAGTAATTTTTAAATCAATTTTTTTAACACAATTTTCTTATTTAATTCCTCAGATTCCATTAAAGCGATGCAATAGATTCTCTTCGGGTGCTGCCGCTTTTAAAGGAATTCCTTTCTCAACGGGCGCGTTTCGTAATTGCGTTTCGTTTTCACCTGCGCGTGTGAGTCTATCGCGGTAAGTACTCTACTCGAATCCAACTATAGCGTTTCGACTTATTACTAAAACGGAGAGAGGTTGTAAACCCCGCTTAAAAGGCTAATTGAATTAATACCCGTCCCGCTTCGAACGTTCAAATATTTAAACATATTTTTATGCCCGTTCGAAAAAGAGCTTCGTTTTAATTAAAAAATTTAAGCGGAAGCTCTAATTTATCGTTATTAAATTAAGAGGTAAAAAGGGGGTTATTTTTTATTGTTATTTTCGAGATCGAAAAGCCGCACAGATGTTCGTTTCGTCGCTTCTTCTTCCTCCTTGGTAAAAAACAACAAGAAAAAGGATTAAAGGAAAAAATTCCGTTATGTTGTTCCTCGGCATTGTTTTCGGCTTTCTTATATCCCTTTTTTTTTAAACGCTTTTTTATTTTTAATCCCGGCTTATTTTTTTATTCGATTGCTTAAATGTTCTAAGGTTATTATAAGATAAACATATCTTTCCTGTTACGCAGATTGAGAGATTTCAAATCGATTCGAAACCATTCTCTCTCTTTGCTCCTACATACTGTTATAACAAATAACCGTTTATAAACGAAACCGCATTTCTTACTCCCGAGTTTCTGTTCTCTTTGTATTATATTGCTTTTAATAATAGAAACATAACTCATTTTAACCGTGCCAAGGACCTATATACACCGTAAACTTTAAATTTTCGAATTATATTTCCTCACCATCTATCTATCTGGCTATATATTCAAACAAAAATGATTCACCTTTTATTATTTAAATCATAAAACTTTGCGGTGACTCGAAATAAAAGTGTTCTTTGTTTTTTTATTCATTATTAAGTATTCCACGCAGGATTCTTAAGAAATTACATGAAATCATCTCTTCCGTAGGGAATTTTGATGAGTCTTCATAACATAAAACGCAAAATAAATATGTGATAGTATTTTTAATCGAAAAAACACTTCGTTATTCGTATCAAGGCCGAAATCCACATTTAATTGTACTTAGAAGGAATGTGTCTTTGATATTGCATCACTCATTCATCGAGTTTCTTTTTGCTGTTAATTAAATTCGAACGTACTTGAAATATATCATTCAACGCGACGTATTTTTTTTATTAAATATGATTAGTACTTAACATTTGTAATAATTTAACCTGAAGCTATTTCTAACCGAACACAATGTTATGGATTGCGTTAAACGCGTAATAAAAAAAAATTGCTGTAAAGACTGGTAGTTGCGATATTTCAAAGTGCAGATTTATATCTTGGATTGAAATGTGCAACTATAATTAATTGGTGTGATTGGTATTTAAATATCTCGGCGTTAAATCAAACGATTAATTAATATTAAAGACGATTTTTGGAGTTATTTTATACTTTTAGAAATCGACCTTGAAAAACTTAATTTAATACCAAACTTGTCTTTTACGGTTCTCGAAGTCATTTTATATTTAATAGGATATCCTTAGACAAAAGCTTTTTTCTATGAAACTTATTAAAACGTTCTTCAAGGTAAAATAATAATCTTATAACAAATAAAATTGTGTTATTTCTTTGTTTTTATGTTTTAAATGTGGATACGGTTGTGGAGTTCAAAATTGTATATATATTAACTCAATCGATTGAGATTTGTGTTATTAACCCGAGGTCGCTTGCGGCCGAGGGGCTACAATTACCACGTCAATATAATATTGATCAACACATATTGTAGATCCTTAATTTTTGATGGTTAATGAAGACAGAAAAGATGTTAGTTTGCTATGTTAAGGCTATTAAGTATATTAACATATAACTCATTGATATACAGGGTGTTCAGTAAGTTTCTTTTCTTTTTACTTTATTTTATATAATATATAATATTGATTACTTCAAAAATTTTAAGAAATGGCATTAAGAAAAGTTGTTAGTTTTTAAATTCTTAACAAGTTTTATTAAAAAAATATTTTGATTCAAACAATAATTAAGAAAATAATCTTGAATTACATTTCTATACTGTTCAGAGGGAAATTAAAAAATTGATAATTTTCAAAAATTGTCCCAATGAAAGTTATTCCTTGTTTAATTCTTAACAAGTTTTATTAAAAAAATATTTTTATTCAAACAATAATTAGGAAGATAATCTTGAATTACATTTCTATACTATTCAGTGGGAAATTAAAAAATTGATAATTTTCAAAAATTGTGCCAATGAAAGTTGTTCCTTGTTTAATTTTTAACAAGTTTTATTAAAAAAATATTTTGATTCAAACAATAATTAGAAAAATAATCTTGAATTTAATTTCTATACTGTTCAGAGGGAAATTAAAAAATTGATAATTTTCAAAAATGGTGCCAATGAAAGTTGTTCCTTGTTTAATTCTTAACAAGTTTTATTAAAAAAATATTTTTATTCAAACAATAATTAGGAAGATAATCTTGAATTACATTTCTATACTATTCAGTGGGAAATTAAAAAATTGATAATTTTCAAAAATTGTGCCAATGAAAGTTGTTCCTTGTTTAATTTTTAACAAGTTTTATTAAAAAAATATTTTGATTCAAACAATAATTAGAAAAATAATCTTGAATTTAATTTCTATACTGTTCAGAGGGAAATTAAAAAATTGATAATTTTCAAAAATGGTGCCAATGAAAGTTGTTCCTTGTTTAATTCTTAACAAGTTTTATTAAAAAAATATTTTGATTCAAATAATAATGAGGAAGATAATCTTGAATTACATTTCTATACTGTTCAGAGGGAAATTAAAAAATTGATAATTTTGAAAAATTGTGCCAATGAAAATTGTTCCTTGTTTAATTCTTAACAAATTCTATTAAAAAAATATTTTGATTCAAACAATAATTAGAAAAATAACCTTGAATTTAATTTCTATACTATTCAGAGGGAAATTAAAAAATTGATAATTTTCAAAAATTGTCCCAATGAAAGTTATTCCTTGTTCAATTCGTAACAAGTTTTATTAAAAAAATATTTTGATTCAAACAATAATTAGGAAGATAATCTTGAATTTAATTTCTATACTGTTCAGAGGGAAAATAAAAAAATTTCGGCCCTGCGTCTTGAAAAGTTTGACAGCTAAACAATTGAAAATTTTGTTAACATAAGATTTTGTTTAGTGAAATACACATTTTAAATTTCAGCTTGATCCGACAAGTACTTTTGGAAATATTAACCCAGTTCCATAGTTAACGAACACCTTATACAGTGTGTTAATTAATTATCGTACCCGACGTCATCATTGCAAGTATGCAACCATGATCACAGTATTTTTATTGCTATACGCGATCTGCGTATGATGCGTATTGCACAGTAATTTTATATTTTATTTATTGAATAAGGTACTAAAGAGCGTACGAAATATCGCCACAAAAAAGAAAAAGAAAAAAATAAAAAAATTCAATTCAAAATTTATAAATTCATTTATAGAATAAAATTCTCCTTCCAGTAGGATTTTCTTCACTGTGCTTTTAAACCTTTTGGGATTCATTTCCTTTACTTCTGTTGGCAGTGCTTTGTATAATTTTATTGCTATATAATTGAAAGTTTTTAACGTTGCTATATAAAACTGTCTTGTTGAGATATCCCCAGTAAGATTCGTATGGCCTTCTGTTGCTGTTTGAAGATTTTCTCCATGTCAATTGAGACACCCCATGCCCTTATACCATAGGTTGTGATGCTGTGGAAATACGAAAAGTACACATTTCTTGCTTCATCTAAAGGTAACTTCTTTGCTATAACTTTGAGACAGTACAGCGAGCCAGCCAATCGTTGTTTTAGTTTTGTTATATGATCCGACCAAGTGAGAGTTTCATTCAGAGTAACACTCAGAAATTTTACTGTTTGATTTGTTACCTCTTCGTTTGGTATAAAACGTGAGTATTTTAGTTTTATCCGTATTCAGTTTTAATTTATTGCAGTTAAACCAGTCTTCTGCTTTACGTATTGTCTGTTCCGTTTTTAGTTTTAGGATTTCTACATTTGTATCTCTATTCATAAGCGAAGTATCGTCGGCATATAAGCACATTAAGTTTGGTTATTATTATTGGTTGCATACTTGAAATGATGACGTCGGGTACGATATTTAATTAACACACTGTATATAACTTAAACCGAGGTCAACGATATACTATTTGACAGCTCGGGTTACAGATCCTTGGTTTATATAACACATAAATAAGATATTATTGTAATTCGGGACGAAGAATATATGACTTAAGCCGAGGTCGCTTGCGGCCGAGGCACTACATTTAATAATGTAGCGATACAATATTGACAACATGGGTTGCAGATCCTCCAGCCCAAGCAACCTCGGCTTATAACACATACGTAAGACATTATTATAACAGAAGATGAAGAATATATGATTCAAGCCGAGGTCGCTTGCAGCCGAGGCAGTACATTTAATAAAGCATCGATATAATGTTGGACAACACGGGTTACAGATCCTTGGCCGCAAGCGACTTTGGCTTATATAACATATAAATAAGACATTATTATAACTCGGGACGAAGAATATATGACTTAAGCCGAGGTTGCTTGCGACCGAGGCACTACATTTAATAATGTATCGATACAAAATTTGATAACACGGGTTGCAGATCCCGCACCCCAAGCAACCTGGGCTTATAACACATACATAAGACATTATTATAATAGAAGATGAAGAATATATGACTTAAGCCGAGGTCGCTTGCGGTTGAGGTACTATATTTATTAAAGTATCGATACAATATTGGACAACAGGGGTTGCAGAGAATCGCCCTTAAACGACCTCGGCTTGTAATACAAACAAAAGACATTATTATAACAGAAAATGAAGAATATATGACTTAAGCCAAGGTCGCTTGCGGCCGAGGCACTACATCTAATAATGTATTGATACAATATTTGACAATACGGGTTGTAAATCCTCGACCGCAAGCGACTTCGGCTTATAAAACATGTATAAGATATTATTAAAACTCAGGACGAAAGTATATGACTTAAGCCCAGGTCGCTTGCGGCCGAGGCACTACATTTAATAAAGTAGCGATACAATATTGAACAACACGGGTTGCAGAGCCTCACCCTTAAGCGACCTCGACTTATAACACATACATAAGACATTATTATAACTCAGGACGAAGAATATNGCCGAGGCACTACATTTAATAAAGTAGCGATACAATATTGAACAACACGGGTTGCAGAGCCTCACCCTTAAGCGACCTCGACTTATAACACATACATAAGACATTATTATAACTCAGGACGAAGAATATATGACTTAAGCCGAGGTCGCTTGCGGCCGAGGCACTACATTTAATAATGTATGAATACAATATTGGACAACACGGGTTGCAGAGCCTCGGCCGCAAGCTACTTCTGGTTAATTAAGACAGAAAAGATGATGTTGTGTAATTAACTCGACTCGTTCCAATATTGTATTGATATATTACTAGTTGTAGTGCCTCTGCCGCAAGCGACCTCTGTTTAAGATATATAGGGCACGTCATATATATCATCATGAACCGAAACACATCGATTTTCATTTTTTGTTAACCCAAATAGTTTAGCATAATAAATTGTTATCACTTTGTTTTTTTTTATGGAACACCCTATATGCTATAACATTTTCTGATAGAGCTAAAAGATACGAATCCAATCATACCTCGCAATCAAAATGTTGGTTAATTAGTTTTTATAATATTAATTAATAAAAGTATATACGATATTTAAAAAAACAAACTTAACCCATTTTCCGGAAAAACAAAAAACTATTAAACAATTTTTAATGATAAATTATTTGGCTTGATATCACCAACCGTTTTCAAATTAGACAGGGTGGAGTTACATATGATACGCCTTGTATATTTCTCGTCTTAAATCAAGACGAGGTCACTCGCGGCCAAGACGCTGCAATTAAATAGCTTATTAACTCAAAATTCGATTGTTATACAGAGTCCGCCAACACCCGTTTTTTTTTGTTCCATTGCATCTACGTTTCAGAAATGTAGCATGTTCTGAACAAGCTTTGTGAAGCAGCCGCTAGCAATGAGATTACGATCTGTTGGACAATGACATGGTGAGTAAACTGGCAAGGAAAGCTGCAGGCGAACCTCCGGGATCGCCAGAAGCATTCATCGCCCTAACAATAAGGTCTTTAATAGAGCTTCAAAAAGAGGAAACACGTAAGAAGTTTCTAGCTTACTGGGACAGGACACCAGGATGTCACCAAGCCAAGAAGGCTCTGATGTACCCTGACCCTAAACGAATAGATTTATTTATGAGGTTGTCCAGGAAGAATCTACGGTTGGTCATAAGTCTAATCACTGGACACTGGCATCTACAGAAGAAACATACTGAATATGGGAATAAGCGACACCGACATCTGCAGAGGATGCGGTGAGGAGGAGGAATCGGCGGAACACAGTCTATGCGACTGCGTGGCCCTCCAAAGATTAAGGTTATCCATTTTTGGAGATATCCAGATTCGCATGAGTGGAATCAGGGCAGCACAACCAGGACAAATTCTAGCCTTTGCCTCCAAGATAATATGGCTGAGATATGCTGACCAAAAGGGAGAAGTAAGTACAAGGAATCTGCTGAGGTAAAAGTGCTTCCCGGGAATCCAGAATCCAGAAAATATTTTCAAGATGACCGCCAGTTCCGGTTAATTGGAATACTGTTTTTTATTACATATTCAATTTCCTTATACAAAAACAGGTTGGCTTTAATAAGGATTATTGATACCTAGAACTTTTCGTTTTTGAGTTATTTTAATTTTAATTTTATTTTAGTAGTTATAAATGTGTTTGTTTTAAATCGTTTTTCTCAGTCACTTCACAAGCAATAAAGTTTAAAATTTGTGTAATTACGCTTCAAATGTTCTCAAATAAAACGTAATAAGTTGTATCGGTCTATCTTATACAGGGTGGTCAAAAATTGAAGTACCAATTTTCACTATTCAATTGCAAAAAAAAGAAAATTTTAAATGGAAGGTCCATATGTTATTAAGTTATCGAATAGAGAATTTAATTCTCTACAACTTATTAAGAGGAGCCCTTCCACCTATCTGTTACGGTTATTAATTTATAAGGGAATTTATTAAAATCATAGGAAAAGTTAGTAAGGTATCTAGATGTACAGCAATAAATACGAAGTAGTTGTCAAATGAATAATTATTTTTAATTATCACTAACTTTCACCAAATTATTATGCTTTTTCATAAATAGTAGGAAGTGTATTAACGTAATTAACAAATTTGACTAGATGTTATAATTCGCTATAGCTTTTATAATAGTTGCTGACTTTTTGGCGGACACTGTATATTGCAGCCTCTTGGCAAAGCAGCTTCTACTTTACTTTAAACGAACAACCTATATTACCTTGCTTAAGGTAATAGAATCTATAGAATCGTCATCAACTGATGAAGAACTTCAAAGTTGCTGCTTAACTCGAAAGCTTTTTAAAAAAAGTTTTTTAACAATTAACTTAAATTAGAAAATTGCTTTTAGCAGTTTTTTTTTGCCAATATGTTTATATGATCCTGACTTTTATTTTGGTTATTTCTCTGACGAAGCATTATAAAATTGTATCTAAGATAATTAACGTTCGCTTAACATCTAGTTAATCATTGATTAGAACCCGATTAATGTTGAATATCTTTTTGACTCTCCATATCATTTAATTAATGTTGTTTAAAATCACTTTTTGATATTTCGCAACTCTAACTTGGAGTTAACGCTCGATTAACGCCAAATTAAGCGTTGATTAGTTCTTAATTTAAATATTACAAGATTTAATTTGATTTAATTCAACTCGACTATCTTCGGTTATGAATTTTGATGGATATTTTATCAATCAATTTAATACCAATTTCATTAAGTTTAATAAAAAAAACTTGAAAATGTCCATAAAAAAATTCATTCCATTTTCCCTAGATAATCTCACCCCGTAACTTTTTTTTCTCTTCCTTCTTTTTCTGCGTTCCTTTAGGGGACGGAACGAGGTGGAATTTGGGAAAGGTCGAAAGGGGAGAGAATTCGGTGGAAGATGAAGAAGGGGAAACGCCGGGAAACTATCGATTTTAACACCGCCCAGGAGGAGACCCCCGGGAGAAACCGTCTGGGGTCGAAATCCATCCCTCTCTCTTTAATTTTACCTCCTTTTCCAACCCTCAACGTTCCTTTTTCTCTTCATGTGCCTTTGAAGTTTCGGGAAGAGACTCGCCAAACACGAATATAAAGAGGGAATAAGAGGCCACTTACGAACCCCCAAAAAAAAATTCTTTCCGATTATTAACCCTCGGCGTTGGAAAAAAATTGACCTGAGAATATTGTGAGTTTCAAAAATTTAACCGTAATCGTTATTTAATTGATGGAATTGGCTGAAATTGGAGAAAATTGATGGGGAGAAATCATCCCCTTTTCTTTAACGTAATTATATGTTACGTTATAATAATGTGAGGGCGAAAATAATTATAGTTTTGAAATTGTTTCGAAAAATCATAAAGTTTGATACCAAACTCGATATATTTCGGTTAAAAACTAAAAAAGTTGTGGTTAACTGAGTAAGTGTGATTTCGTGCTTTATTGCGTTCTATATATCTATATATAGTTCTATATATCCTATATATCTTGGTAAAGATATAAAGTCACTTATAGGGATAAATTTTAAATTATTATTATTTAATTTCTTGGAATGTGAATTAAAAGTACGATACTTCCATAAGCAACCGATTATCCTCACTTTGCCGAGGTCGCTTGCGGGCGAGGCGCTACATCTTGCAAAATTGACGCTTTCGTGTTAATATATCAAATTTAGCGCCTCGCCCGCAAGCGACCTCGGCGATTTTAGACACAATCATATATCTTGGTAAAGATGCAAGGTATTTAACACTCTTATAAAAAGACATCTATTCTAATTTCGCCGAGGTCGTTTACGGGCGAGGCGCTAGAATCTACCAAAGCTGACAATTTTGTGTTGATATATCCGATCTAGAGCCTCGCCCGCAAGCGACCTCGGCGATTTTAGACAAATATATACATATATTCTCTGCGGAAGATTCTAATGGCGACTCTGGACAATCAGCTATTGAGCACCTCGGTGATTTTTCGGATAAACTTCTTTCGAAGTTTAAGAAGTGCTTTCGGAGAGCGAAGAAGTTGAGCAGCTGATCAAGTACGTATTCAATAATAAAAGATAAAGTTATTGAAAAATGGAAACAACCAAAATCCAAATTATGGTCAGAGAATGTAACCTTATCTATACTGAACCCTATCAAGGAAGGCCCTTGGTTTGGGCGCATCTGTCGTAACCAGTTTAGCTAAAAGATCTTCTAAAGCTGACGATNGATGATATCATTAATTTAATGTCTAGGAATGTGAACTAAACGTAGAACATTTCCATAAGCAATCGCTTATCCTCACCTCGCCGAGGTCGCTTGCGGGCGAGGCGCTACATCTTGCAAAACTAACGATTTTTTGTTGATATATCAAATTTAGCGCATCGCCCGCAAGTGATCTCGGCGATGTAAGACGATATTATTCATTTAATTTCATGGAAAGTGAACTAAATGTACAATACTTGTATAAGTTACTGCTTATCCTCACTTCGCCGAGGTCGCTTGCGGGCGAGGCGCTAGATCTTGCAAAATTGACGATTTCCTCTTAATAAATCAAATTTAGCGTCTCGCCCGCACGTGACCTCGGCGATGTTACATGATATTACTCATTTAATTTCATGGAAACTGAACTAAACGTACAATACTTCTATAAGAAATGGCTTATGCTCACTTCGCCAAGGTCATTTGAGGGCGAGGCGCTACATATTGCAAAACTGACGATTTGATGTAGATATATCAAATTTAGTGCCTCGCCCGCAAGCTACCTCGGCGATGTTAGATGATATCATTCATTTAATGTCTTGGAATGCGAACTAAACGTAGAACATTTCCATAAGCAATCGCATATCCTCACCTCGCCGAGGTCGCTTGCGGGCGAGGCGCTACATCTTGCAAAGCTAACGATTTTTTGTTGATATATCAAATTTAGCGCATCGCCCGCAAGTGATCTCGGCGATGTAAGACGATATCATTCATTTAAAGTCTTGGAAAGTGAACTAAATGTGCAATACTTGTATAAGTAACTGCTTATCCTCACTTCGCCGAGGTCGCTTGCGGGCGAGGCGCTAGATCTTGCAAAATTGACGATTTNAAATCAAATTTAGCGCCTCGCCCGCAAGCGACCTCGGCGATGTTAGATGATATCGTTCATTTAATGTCTTAGATAGTAAACTAAACGTACAATACTTCCATAAGCAATGGATTATACTCACTTCGCCAAGGTCATTTGAGGGCGAGGCGCTACATATTGCAAAATTGACGCTTTCGTGTTAATATATCAAATTTAGCGCCTCGCGCGCAAGCGACCTCGGCGATGTTAGATGATATCATTCATTTAATGTCTTAGAATGTGAACTAAACGTAGAACATTTCCATAAGCAATCGCTTATCCTCACCTCGCCGAGGTCGCTTGCGGGCGAGGCGTTACATCTTGCAAAACTAACGATTTTTTGTTGATATATCAAATTTAGCGCATCGCCGGTAAGCGACGTTGGCGATGTTACACGATATTATTCATTTAATATCTTGGAAAGTGAACTAAATGTGCAATACTTGTATAAGTAATTGCTTATCCTCACTTCGCCGAGGTCACTTGCGGGCGAGGCGCTACATATTGCAAAATTGACGCTTTCGTGTTAATATATCAAATTTAGCGCCTCGCCCGCAAGCGACCTCGGCTATGTTACACGATATTATTCATTTAATTTCATGGAAAGTGAACTAAACGTACAATACTTGTATAAGTAATTGCTTATCCTCACTTCGCCGAGGTCGCTTGCGGGCGAGGCGCTAGATCTTGCAAAATTGACGATTTTCTCTTAATAAATCAAATTTAGTGCCTCGCCCGCAAGCGACCTCGGCGATGTTAGATGATATCGTTCATTAATGTCTTAGATAGCAAACTAAACGTACAATGCTTCCATAAGTCATGGATTATACTCACTTTGCCAAGGTCATTTGAGGGCGAGGCGCTACATCTTGCAAAATTGACGATTTCCTGTTAATAAATAAAATTGAGCGACTCGCCCACAAGCGAACTCTTCGATGTTAGACGATATCGATGTTAGCTGACGGGAGCGGCCCCTCTCGTTACCGCGACCTATAAGATCTATTGTAACTTTAGCCCTCTAAAGGTTTTGGGTAAATGTAGGTCTTTGATGAACCTTAGTATTGCCCTGAGGTCTTGAACCTTTGGCGACGCAATTGTACACTATATGTTCAGCTGTTTCTGACTCGTCGTTGTAAAATCGACAAGTTTGATCCTCAGCTTGTCCAATGTGGAAGAGGTGGTATTTTCGGGGCGCATGAGCGGTCAAGTAACCTGAGAGCGTCCTTAGATCCCCTTTGCTGAGACATAAAACCTCTTTGGTTTTGTTTTGCGACGAAGTTATCATACTCTTCGCTTGTCTGTGACCTGGAAGTTCTTTCCAGCGTAAAGCTAAGTGTTCACTTGCGAGAAATGCTCTCGAGAGAAGCTATCGAGAGTATATTTTCTGGTGGACACGTATCTGAGAGTAACTATCAGAGAGTTCCCACAAATTTTCGGGGAGTAAACACGTTGAGATTTGTACTCAAGTGGACACGCACAAATTATCTATCGTGAGAGTAACTGTCAAAAAACGAACACGGTTCGAATTTTGCTGCGAGTCCCAAGAAGAAATATTAGAAATTCTGACAACATAATTTGGTGTTCTGACAGTAAAATTAAGTCTTCTGCTAAAAGTATTTGATTTTTAGTAGTAGTGTGTAGTCTTCTGTAAGAAGGATGTACTTCATTTGTAATATCTACTTTTTCACTAGCAATACTTAGTCTTCTGCCAGCAATATCTAGTCTTCTACCAACAGTATTTCGTCTTCTGGTAGTAGTGTGAAGTCTTCTGTAAGAAGAATCTGCTTCATTTGCAACATCTAGTCTTTCATTAGTAGTACTTAGTCTTCTGCCAGCAATATCTAGTAATAATTTTCCAAAATACTGCCAAGCCACTATTAAGCTATCACGGGTACGTCAATAAACTTATAGTTTGTATTTATAAGTGCCATTAAAGCAATCGAGTTCACTTTTTTGTGAATCCAGTATGCCAAATAACTAACAATTTGACAACGAATGTTGATATTTATTGACACCCAGCTCTAATCTACGCCAAATCCATGATTTCACCTAACAGCTTCTTTTTATTTTTTCAGTTTGTTTTTTTTTTTTTTGAAATTTTGAAAATCGTTAAAGAAAAGAATAAACAAAAGAGGTCCCAATATTGATCCCTGAGGGACGCCTCTCGTGACACGAAATCGCTCAGACATTTTATTTTTACACTTAATCTGTTAGGATCTGCCCGACAGATATGATCTGATTAAGTCAACACTGTCCTGATCAAATCGGAAAAAATATCGCAGTTTATGCAATAGCATACTATGGGATACACTGTCAAAAGCGCGTGACAGATCCAAAAACATAACAGGTGTTCATAAATTTAATAACTGCAATCTTCGTGCTCCGACCAGGTCGAAATCCAAATTGGTTTTCAATTTGCTTATAAATTACGCGTTCAAATATTTTAGACATTGCCGGTAGTACACTAATAGGTCACAACAGACGCAACCTTTAAGACATCAGGGAATACACAAGAAAACAACGAGCTGTTTACCAATCTGGTTAAAGGCTTCACAAATAGGCTAATATATATGGTTAGAACACCGTATATGTCTCTAATCCCACTAGACTTCAAACCCTGAAGGATACCCCTAACCTCACACTCCGACACTTGTGTAAAGGAAAAAATGGGGACATCGATAAAGCTAGCAGGGCATATATTTGAAGAAGGGTTAGCCAATGGACCAAGTTGAGACACAATGTTATTGGCCTCCTTAACAAAGAAATCATTAAGAATATCTGGGTCAAGATTCGCTTTACGCTTTGCCTCAGCTATTTTGCTACGGTATAACAATCTGGCTTTGTCTCTAGAATCTCTTAGACTTTCCGTTTTAAAACGATTATAAAGATCAGAAGCTAAGTCATAGATATCTCTCAGCCAATTGCTGATTATTCGTTTTAGGTGGCTTTTTTGAAGTCCACAGCCAGGTTGGGCCAGCTTGTCTGCCTTCTCATTGCCCTCAATGTTGCTGTGACCTGGAACCCACCATAGGGTAACTCTCTGATCAGTGCGGAGTCACACGTGTAGGCCTGAATTGAGTTTAAGGCGACCCGACTGTCTATGAAAATGTTTATAGATGCACCTTTCTGTTCCTTCTGTACGTTCAAAGTGGTGCAGAACTTTATAGCAAGAACTTCTGCTTGGAAAATTGTTATGTTTGAGCTGAGTGGTAGTTTAATGTGGCTGTTTGGTCCACTGATGCCTACTCCGGATCTAACTGTCTTTGAAGCATCGATGTATTTGATCTTCTAAATATGACTTTATATGGCTGGTTCAAATTGTATTCTATCGGTATAAGGTTCGTTTTAATTTTAATCATGGGTCTTTGAGGATTTCGAGATGTCCTCTGAGATTGCCCTGCATCAATTTGAGTGAAGAAACTATTTTCAGTGATAAGGCACTTAAAGCTGCCTCCTTTTGTATATACAGGGTGTCTCACGTAACTGGTTCGTTAGAACTTTTTCATCTTCCACTATTCGTAGAGATTTGAAATTTTGGTAGCATGGGTTGTTCATTCGGAACTTTCGATCTAAAATATTTTCAAGATGGCCGCCACTTCCGGTCTACCGGAAGTAGACCATAACTTCGCTATTTTAAATGGAATGCTATAGTTTTTATTACACAGTTTAATTGTACGTAAAAAAATAGGTTGACTTTCATAAAAGTTATTGGTACCCAGCGTTTTTTGTTTTCGAGTTATTTTGGCTTTAAACTTTTTTTGGTAAATTTCAACATGCTCTTTAAAACTCCATATCTCAGCCAAAGTTCATTCAAAAAAGATCTACTTTGGCACGATTACTCTTCAGATGTTGTCAAATAGATTGCCATTTGTTGTATCGGAGTATCTTATACAGGATGGTCAAAAATATTTATTGTAGTTTGCCTCATATTGCAATATTTATTAAAACATGCATGAAATGCAGGTTTTTTTATTAGAAAGATATAGAATGTTGACAGTTTTTGGTCCATGTTTGTATTATTGTTGCCATTAGTTAAAAGTTAGGTAAACCAACCCAACCCAACCCAACCTAACGACCATCACGAGGAAAAATTTCAAAAAATTGATAATGAATCTATTAGTTCTGGATATATCGAGACCCAAAGAAATCGCATATTTCCGGTCACCAGTGATGAAGACAACGAAATAAATAATTTAACGTATTTTATTGCATTTCCAAATTCAATTTAATAACAAATTTATATTATGAATTTATATTTTTATTCAAATCTAATTTTTGTCATTAACGAACCATTTACGTGAGACACCCTGTATAAATGGAGCGGTGTGAGGGCGTGAATCTCATTGCACCCGTTATGTTAAGACATGCTAACCGCTGGGTTTGAGGATAAATGTCATTTTATAAAATACTGTATCTTCACCAAAATATACAGGGTGTCTCGCGTAACTGGTTCGTTAGAACTTTTTTAGGTTCCACTATTTATAGAGGTTTGAAATTTTGGTAGTAGGGGTTATCCAAAATACTTTTAAGATATTTAGTATTTACTTTCAAGCCGCCACTTTCGATCTACCGGAAGTAGACCACTATTTCGTTATTTTAAATCGATTGCTATAGTTTTTATTA